>CAIGRH010038216.1:0-10991 GCA_903798295.1 Fraxinus nigra | reverse complement strand
GCCACATCTTTTTGTTTTTTACTCAGAAACATTTTCATATATATAATCTAAATCTATATAGGATAATTTTACTAAATGAGAATATAATTAATGAATGAAAAAGCAAGAGGAAACAATTACAAACATAATTCACGGATGAAAAAACAAGAATAAAACAATTTATATTATAAGATAAGATAAAAATAAGAATACAAACATTTAGAAGTAACCACAGTAGAACAATGTTGAAATCTTGCCCAAACATGAAGCAATTTTCAAAACTAACCACAGTAGAACAATGATGAATTCCCACAAAAACACAAAACAAATCCTCTGGGTTTAATATGGAAAGATGATAATGTTAAAAAACTTTGGAAGCACGAAAGTGGATATGGTGATTTGAGAGTAAAAAACTTTGGAAGCATGAAAGTAATGAATATAACGATTTGTGTATATGATTGTGAATAAATTACTAATTTTAATTGTGTTGCCTCTCTCACATGAGATATTTATAGGAAGATATTTAAAATATCGAATGGAATTGAAATATCAATTAGTCAACAAATAACACCAATTCACTGTAGTGAAACCGGATAAGACCATGGTAAGTGTGAAAACTCATGTGTGACAAAAATGAATAGTGAATCTAATGATGCCTCTTTTAATAGAGGAGTGAAATAATGGGTAAAACACAACTATAATCTAGATTATAATCATCATTGATCGATGTATTCAATATCCTCTAAATAATGTCTTCATCACTGGACGATTCAATTATTGTACCATTTTCACTATGATATGCCCATCACATTTAGCCCATGTTCGATAACTTTTTGTTCGTAACTCTTTTTTTCTTATATTTATTTTTAATCATACATTCTCATAATAAAATATTTTTCATGTAAACTCAAAAAAATTTCGTACTTTTTAACCACACATTCCCCAAAAAATTATTATTCAAAATTTCATTCTTTACAAAAAATGAAATTCTTGATAAGTTCGAAATTAAATTCAATGAAGAGCAAGAAGAAAACAACTTTGCTTTGATTTAATCTCTTAATAATATGTTGTTTTAAAATGAAAAGAATGAGCAATATATATAGAGAACTCATAAAGCCCTAATTAAAATGTAAAACATAAAGAAAATATCAAACAAATAGAGTTCTAAATAAAAAAGAAAAAAAGAAACCACATTTAGATTTTTGTACTATGCAAGTGCATCGTGTATTCTCTTGCGCACACTCCATTAAGTTGATTTGGCTACGGGTTGAAATTTTGCACCCTGTGTGTGCGCGACCTATTTTGTAACTGCTTCTAGCTACACTCTATGCTTCATTTCTTCTAACTCAGCTAAAATTAAGTGCAATAATCTTGATTCCTCTTCCATGCCCAACATGATACTTGATATTTTTCTTGTTGCAATCGAAGAATCGGACCATATAGCTTGAACAAGTAGTCCCATGGCTTCCTTGGTTTTCTTTGCTCACTATCTCGACGTTGGTCTTTTTTCCACAATCAACGGATCCTTGATAGCCTTCATCCCTCCCATTGTTCTCATCATTCCCTTCCTCTTTAAAAGAATTCGATCTTCCACTTGCATCAAATAGAGAAAGATTAGAAATATTGAAAGTAGCAGAAATGTTATACTCATCTAGAAAATTCAATTTATAGACATTTTCATTGATCTTTTCAAGCACTTGGAACAGTCCATCTCCTCTCGGTTACAATTTTGACCTCCGTTGAGCTAGAAAACTCTATTTTCTCATATATACCCAAACCCAATCACTTGGTTCAAATGTAACACACTTTCATCATTTATTAGCTTTAGAAGCATAATTCTCATTATTCTTCTCGATTTTACAGCGCATCTTCTCATGGATTGATCTTACCAATTGAGTCTTCTTCTTCCCATCTAGACTACATTTTTCATCAACGGGTAAAGAATTTAAATCCAAAAGAGTTAATGGATTAAAACCATATAAAATCTCAAAAGGTGTATAAATATTAGAATGCATGGCCCTATTATATACAAATTCTATGTATTGCAAGCTACCCTCCCAACTTTTTAAATTCTTATTGACTATAGTGCACAAAAATTGTGTCAATATCCTATTAACTACCTCAATTTCTCCATCTATTGTGGGTGATAAGTAGTAGAAAATAATAGTTTGATTCCCAAATTACCCCACAAAATTTTTCAAAAATGATTAAGGAATTTAAAATATATATCAAACACAATACTCCAAGGTATCCCGTGGAGTCACACTATCTCCATAAAGAATAAGTCAGTTATGCTTGTGGCATCGTCAGTTTTATGACAAGGAATGAAGTACTACCACATATATGGAATCTTTACCCCTTTTAGCTATAGGGAATCTCAATACAAAGTCCATAGACGCATCAACCCAAGGCTGGCTAGGATCATGTAAATGTATATATAAACCTTGTGATAAAACCTTAGACTTAGAATTTTTACATGCATTGCATCTACTATGAATGCAATTAACATCTATTTTCATTTTAGGCAAATAAAAATGTCCATGCGACATCTCTAAGGTCTCATTAATACTAAAATGTCCCATTAAACCTCGACTATGTGCTTTACGCACTAACAATTCATGCATAGAACAATTTGGAACACATAACCTATTTTCCTTGATTATTCTTTTATATATATATATATATATATTCAAACCCAAGCATCTTTGTACTTAAAGAAGTAATCCTTGATAATGCATCAGCTATACTATGTTCTATTTACCTTGTTTATACTAAATGACATAGGGAAAGGTCTATCCACTTCGTATGCCTCTTGTTTAGTTTACGTTGGCCCTTTAAATATTTCAATGATTAATGATAGGTGTGGATCACAAACTCTTTAGGCCATAGGATAATTCAAAGATACCCCACTTAACTTTTCACTAAAATTAGTTATTGGTCTCATATCCTGTATTAAAATAGCTTCAAATCCTATACCTGAGGCATCACATTCAATCTTAAAAGTTTTGTTAAAGTCATGTAGTGCTAAAACAGGTGTAGAATACAACATATCCTTAATAGTATTAAATGCATGTTCTTGATCAATGCCCCAATAGAATCCTACACTATTTTTCACAATTTCAGTGAGTGGTTTGGCAAGTGTACTAAAATATTTAACAAAACACCTATAAAATTTAGCTAAACCATGAAACATTCTTACTTTAGTTATACTTTTAGGTGTTGGCCACTCTTTGATGACTTTGATTTTCTCTTCATGCACTTCAATACCATTTGCACTAATAACATAACCAAGAGAAATAACTTTTACCATGCAAAATGTAATTTTCTAAAGTTAGCATAAAATTGTTCCCACTTCATGACAACAAGCACACACCTCAAATGTTCTATATGCTTCTCTAAGTTCTTATTATATTCTAGAATGTCATCGAAATAAACTACTATGAATTTACCTATGAATGTACACAAAACATGGTTCATTAATCTTATGAAAGTGCTAGGTGCATTAATAAGTCCAAATGACATAAATAACTACTCATACAATTCATATTTAGTCTTGAAAGTAGTTTTCCATTCATTTTCTTCTTTCATCCTAATATGGTGATATCCACTTTTAAGATCTATTTTACTAAATATACATGATCCATGCAGTTCATCAAGCATATCATCTAACATAGGTATGGGATACCGATACTTTACCATTATGTTGTTGACTGCCCTACAGTCAATGCATATTCTCCAAGTCTCATCCTTTTTAGGTACAAGTAGCACTAGCACAACACATGGACTCATGATTTTCCTTGCATACCCTTTGCTCATCAATTCCTCCACTTGCATTTGAAGCTCATTTATCTCTTCAGGATTACTCCTATAAGATGGTCGGTTTGGGATAACAGCTTTAGTTGTAAAATTAATCTGATACTTAATTCCTCAAATGAGTGGTAACCTACTAGGCATATCTTCAGGGAACAAGTCTCCAAGTTCCTACAACATAGAAATAGCTAAACTAGGGAGGGATTGGTTAGTTTCCTCAAAATTAAGGTATGAATCCTTGTAGACTAGCAATATCAAAGACTGTTTTTCTACTAAAACCCTCTTTATGTCACTTTCTTTTTTAAAGAAACTCACTTTTGACTTTTCTTCTCTCTCTAAAGACTCTATTTCTTTTATCTCTTGTGGCTCCACTATTTTCTCTTTATTTTCGGTCACCTCTCTATCTTCTCTCTTCTTTGAAGTATCAGTGTCGCTTTCATTTTGTCTCTCTTTGTTTTTATTCTCTTCCTTACCTCTCAATTTCAATTGATCCTTATAGACCTATTTCGGTGTTAATGGAACAAGAGTAACATATTTCTCATTTTTGACAAAGTTGTACCTATTTTTGTATCCGTCATGTATTGCTTTCCTATCATACTGCCATGACCTCCCAACAAGATATGCCTCACATGTATAGGAACCACGTCACACATCACCTCATCACTATACTTCTCAATTATGAAGCTTACCAAGACTTTCTTATTATCCCTAACCTTTCCACATTCATTCAATCACTACAACTTGCCAGGTCTAAGCCGTTTTAGCGTAGTCAATCCCAATGTTTCTACAATGGTAGTACTAGCAACAGTGGTACAACTCTCCCATCAATAACCATACTACATACCTTGTTGTTGACATGGTACAGGTATGAAAAAATGTTTTCTTTTTGCTGCTCCATGTTATCTATCTTAATTTGTGTACTGAGAGCACGCCTTATAACGACGTGTTTTACCTACCACTGGGTGTTCTACCCCATTACCATCACTAGAATCCTCCAATTCAGGCATCTCGTCAATATCATTATCACTCACCACTTTTCCATTATCATATAAGATCATTGCCCTTTTGTTTTGGACATTGAGAAGCAATGTTCCCTGAATCCAAGCATCTAAAACACTTGATATCCCTAATTCTTGAAGGTTGGGAATCTGCCCTGGGTTTTATTTTGCTAGGTACAAAATCTTTTCCCCTTGGTGGTTCGATTATAACCTTTGAAACAATCATATCACTTCTATTACTATCCCGCTTCAGTTTCCAAGAAGGACTAGAACCCAAAGGACCCGAAGAATACCTAGCTACTCCTTTTCTTTTTAGTGTCTCTCCACCTTCATAGCCACATGTAACATATCCTCCGACTCTACATAATGTTGTAGTTCCACTACATTGGCTATCTCCATATTCAAACCATTCAAAAACCTAGCCGTTACAGGTTCCTAATCCTCCTTAACATTCGCCCTAATGATAGCTATATCTCCTTATGGGTAATCCTCTGCACTCCTCGAACCTTGACTAAGGCTTTGGAATTTTTGATAAAGATTCCTATAATAATGATTATGTACAAATCTTTTCCTTATGATAGCCTTTAATTCACCACATGTTTCAATAGGCCTCTCATGATTCATCTTCCTACTTTTTTCTTATCGATCCCATCATATGATTGCATAATCAGTAAGCTCTATTACCGTTAGTTTCATTTTTTTTTCTTCTTCGAATAATTATGGCAATCAAAGATTAACTCCAACTTCTTTTTCCACTGTAAATATACTTCCAGATCGTTTCTGCCTTGGAATGAAGAAGTTTTCATCTTAATGCTATACAAATTCCGATCAACCCTATCTCCACCAAAGTCTCTAGCATCTTCTCTAGGCCTCTTTTCATGCATATCTCATCTATTCCTCATCTTAACCACTTTCTCTGGTATTTGATCATCCTCATTAGCACCATTCACTTCATTCCCATCATGAGATTTAGCTCAAGGATCACGCCTACCAAACAATTGGAACTCCTCTAGGCTGCCTCATTTGTAAGTTAGCGATCACTATATCCTACCGATCCATTCTATATCTAATTTTTCCAAATACCGCATTCATCCGCTCAAATTATTGTTGCATGGCTCTCATCATGGAAGCTTGATTGTTTCCCTTTTTAGATATTGATTCTTCTTTATCAGACATCCTGATAACTTTGTATGCCACATGTATTTGCGCTCGTGTTTCACTCAAATTTGATTTTTTCCCCTCTAATAATCGCACCACTCTTACATTTTTTTTACTTTCTTTCAAGTTCTCTAAAGAAATAATTGATCTCAATAAAAAGATTACCCCTTGTAAGGTTCAAATCCACAAGAACAAGGAATTTAAGAAAGAAAATGATTCTAGAAAAATGACTCAAGAAAGGAAGGAATGAAAACACAACCAAGAATAAAGTATTTCTTGATTTATACATTTTCCACAACAAAATTGATATCAATGGATAATTTAGGTATTGAATTGATTTCTTGAAAGAAATTGTGCTTCAAGAATTTTCAAGAAAGTGTTTCATGAAATTGAATAAGGAATCTTTTTTTCTGTTTTTGCCAGATTTTTCTTTTTTGGAATTTTCATTTTTTTTATTCTTGACACTAAATATGCGGAAAATCAACAAAGGCAAGAAATATTGAAAAACAATTGTATTGGTGCACTAAATTTAATCAACAAAACAATTCTTGAATATTCTTGATATTTGTGTTGATGTAAAAGACTCGAGAAGATGATGAAGATTTAAGAAAACAATGGAGGCTCGATGAAGAAGATGAAAACTCAATGAAGAAGATGAAAAAAATGCGGAAAGATAAAACAATAACCTCAATTGTAGAGCCAAATCTCTGATACCCATTGATGTAAACTCACGTAACAATAGTAGCTCTGAAACCCACAAAACATTGAATCACAACCCCAAAAAGTTAAAATCCCAGTTTGAAGCATGACTCAATAATTTATTGAATTAAGAAACTAAAGTTATAAAGGAACTTGACCCCTTAATCACAAAAATTATGAACCTTGCTGTGAAGTTGTTGAACGCTACAAAGATGAAATCCTTGATAAGTTCAAAATTGAATTTGATGAAGAACAAGAAGAAAACAACATTGTTTTGTTTTAATCTCTCAATAATATGTTGTTTTACAATGAAAAGAATGAGGCCCTATATATAGGAGAACTCATAAAACCCTAATCAAAACGTAAAACATTAATAAAATATCAAACAAATAGAATTCTAAACAAAAAAGGAAAGATTAAACCACCTTCATATTTTTGTACTACGCGCACGCATCGTATATTCTCTCGTGTTCGCGTCGTTCAGTTGATTTGGCTACGGGTTGAGATTTTGCACCATGTGCGCACGCGCGACCTATTTTCCCTACGCGCGTGCCACTTTCTGGCTACACTCTAGGCTTCGCTTCTTCTAACTTTGCTTAAATTAAGTACACTAATATTGGTTCATCTTCCATGCTTAACATGAAACGATTTTGTTCGTTGCAATCTAAGACTCGGCCCACGTAGCATGAACAAATATTCACATGGCTTCCTTGATCTTCTTTGCTCGAGATCTCGTCATTGTTCTTTCTTCCACAATCAATGAATTCTTGCTAGCCTTCGTCACATGGTTCTCATCACCAAGAACAACGACATAATTACCACGGGCAGCTCTATAAAACTTTAGCGACCGTTGAGAAACTATGTTAAAAGTACATTGACTATTGTTCTTTTTTTCTTCTCAAAACTGCTATGCTAAAAACAATTTGCATGAGGCTTAACCACAGAAGGAATGACTTTAGATTCATTAGCTTGGTACGTCACTAGATCACTTGGGAAAGTCTTTTCTCTAGAAATAGCTACCCATTTATGATGGAGTTGCCATTATAGTTGCCTTCACATCATCCACGCCAAATAAAAAAAATTGGTTAATTTTCTGGATTTTTTTGCTCCAACTTTGTAACTTTTCAAGACGCTAGAATAAAAAAAAAACATTGATAAACTTAATAAATAATAATTTAAAGTATAAAAAATATTATTATTTTATAGGAATTTTACTGTACAATTCGTAATTTTGTTTCTACATTAGGTTCTTTAGTATCAATAAAAATACATGAATAGTTTCCTATTTATCCTTTTATCTTTTTATAATATTTGAAATTAATATTAAATAATATTTAAAATATTTTCCCATTTTTTTCTCATTTCTTACTCTTCCGTATTTTTAGATTTCATATGACCTTGGTTAAAGAATAGTGTTATGATTTTAAGAATAAGTTTAAGGAATATAATTTTGCTATAAAACTAAAGGAATAAGAGAAGAATAAAAAGGGTCATAGATTTGTGTTTAATTTTATAACAATGGACTCATATTTATATGGAATATGGGAGGCAAAGAATCTATTAATACAAGGGGGAAGATGGGCCGTAGGAAACGGTAACACGATACACATCCTAGATGATAAGTGGATCCCTGAAATGAGAGAACTGAGCAAGGAGTTAGGGACTCATCTACTACAAAATCATAGACAGCAACTTGATGGCCCAATGTCTTCATTAATTGATCCTAACTCACGGTGCTGGAACTTGACAAAGCTTAAAACTCTGTTCAATCCAAAAATCATTGAAGATATTTTGAAAATACACCCAAACCATTCAGGAGAAAAAGATTTCTAGTTATGGGAACATGAAAAAACTGGAACATATTCTATTAGCAGTGCATATAGTTTCTTTANAACATGAAAAAACTGGAACATATTCTATTAGCAGTGCATATAGTTTCTTTAGAACCTGTCAAACTCCTAATCATGGAAACTCTTCTAATGCTACTGAGAAAAATAAATTTTGGGATACTATGTGGCAACTAAAGATCCCCCAAAAAGTGAAAATTTTTGCTTGGAGAGCTTGTCAAGAGAGTTTGCCTTCAAAACAAAATCTGATTCGAAGAAGAGTTCCTACTGCTACCAAATGTTGTTTTTGTGATAACCAAGTAGAAGACCTATGCCATGCTCTACTTTATTGCCCTCCTATCCGCCAAGTCCTAACTAGCCGATTTCTGACGTTTCAGAACAAGGAGCATCGAGGAGGTTTCATGCAAGCTGCTATTGACATAATGACTAAGGACTCGAAGAATGCTCTCTCAGAATTTCTGCTTATTACTTGGGCCTTTTGGTTCCATTGAAACAACATGGTTCATGAACAGGTTTACCTCCTAGCACAACAAGTAGTTGCTACTGCTCTAGTTAAGAAACATGTTACTGAATCAGGTCCCACTCTCCACTATGCTCCAAGTGTGCTTCCTCGAAAACATAGATGGTCTACGCCACCTAAAAATACATTAAAACTCAATACTGATGGTGCATTATTCTTTGATTTAAACAAGGCTGAGCTTGGAATTACTTTACGTGACCACAATGGAGGAATTATTTTGGCTGCTAGTGGTTATGAAACCACAATTCTGGAACCTGACCATATAGAAGTTGCTGCACTCCTTAGAAGTTTACAACTATGCCTTAACTTGGCATATCTCACTTGATGGTGGAGAGTGATTGTTTATTCCTTGTCAATGAGGTAAACAAATCAACTCTAACTCCCACATCAATTCGATCTCTCGTGGATGAAATAAAAGAGTTAATGCAACGATTCCCTCAATGTAGCCTCCATCACTGTAGTAGACTTAGCAATCACGGAAATCATTATCTAGCACGACACGCTTGGTCTCTTGAAGACATGGTTCTTTGGTGGCATAGTGTTCCTTCATTAATTGAAAATGTAATTTTCATTGATAAGCACTATTGTACCCTTTCTTAAGGCTTTTTTGCCTTTATGAATGAAATATTTTCCCATAAAAAAAAATATGGTTCAAAATGAAAATTACAATCTGAATAGAATAAACTCTTTTAGAGTATAAAAGACTTATCTAAGAATTTGATAAAACTAAAGAGATATCGACAATTATCTTATAATTTTACAATACTCCCCATCTAATGACTATTTGTTGTTTGGTGAACTAAAATAAATTATCTAAATAAGTTAATAGGAATACATAATTGATCTCTTTAGTTAAGTAGCACAAGTTATGCCTAATAATTTAAGTTAAATTAGAAATCAAGATTTTCCCTAATTACTCACCTCACCACCTTGCATTTAAAATATCTGCTCCGCCATATCATGGAACCCTCATCCATGTTTAGCTCAATAATTGAAGATTTTATGATAAAGGTACTTAATAACTTAATATTCTACTCCATTTCTATGTTTGAATTAAAAGGTAATTATGATATTTCAATATATAGCATTTGAATAATATTAATGATTCATGTTTATATAAATAACACGCATATCAAGGTAAAAAGATATATGTTGCCCGTATGCTAAAGCGACTGCAAGAGGCAAGAGCCTTTAAATGGTATAAATATAATAAATATATTATTCAAACATCATTGATTTGACCATGATTGTTTTTCGACATCTCTTCATGGCCTGTAGGAGTTCTAGTGAACTTAACCTTTTGCTTTGTCCTTGACCAAAAAATTTGTGCTTTGTACTCTAATAAAAGGCAAAATATATAGAGAGATGGAAAATTTAAAGTAGGAGATTTTTCGCATAGAAAAAGTTGGACAGACAGCCTCAATAACATGCTCAATTTCCAGGTGTAAAGAATATGGCACAATGATGTTGAGCCTTACTAAAAGAGATGGGCTGCTTATTTGGACAATTGACTGGACACTTTATTACTTGGAGGCCTCTATCACGTGTCTTGCCTTTTAATCCTAGGGTTGGCTCATTTTGGGGATAGATTTTCCTCTCTCACTCTATGACTTCTCTCGATCTCTCTGTTCTCTCACCACTACGCCGTTCTTATGTTTGAGCACTAAACATTGAGTCTCTTGTAATCTTTGATAGTATAGTGGTTGCACAATTCTTGAGTGATTTGTGGTGAGCCTATTGTGTTTCCTTGTGCGGATTCCTTGTGCGATTCAGGAGAGTTCGAACCTGTGGTGATGATTCTTGCGTGATTCATTTCTGAGTGTCGGTTGTAATGATGAATGGGCTTTAATCTTGGTTTTATAAAGTGATTTCTTCCAGTTGGCGGAAGCTCAAAATGGGATTAGGAATTTATTCCGAACCTCTTGCCTTAGGGCAAAAAACTCTCGTGTTCTTTACTAATTTTTCAGTTTCTTGCACATT
>CAIGRH010038178.1:0-10636 GCA_903798295.1 Fraxinus nigra | reverse complement strand
AACAATAAAATTCTATAGTTTCAAACCCCAAATAAGTATAGAAAATACACTTATCAGTGTGTCTTCTATTCACAGGTTCTATATCTTTCTACTATTCTATGTTGATTGGTTGATATATAGTAATATTTTATGGTTAGATTGATTTGTTAAGCTGGTTCCATTACCAGAAACCATGTTTAATGTACACAAATAGTATTTTTTTTATTATTATTAAAAAGACAGAACAACAAATTCTTTGGTGCAGAGTTCAATTTGTCTGATAAGCAAGCAGAAGCTATACTGGATATAAGCCTTAGAAAGCTGACATCTCTTGAGGTGCTTCAGTATCTCGTGACTTCTGCTGTTTCTAGATTACACTTATATCAAACTATTTCTGTTGTATTGACGGTTTTGTCTATGTTGTTTTCCAGAGAAATAAGTTTGTCGCTGAGGGAAAATCTTTGACAGAACAAATGTCCAAGCTACAAGAACTTCTGTCAAGCAAAAAGCAAGTACTTGAGGTAATTTTCTGCGGATGCTTACTTCTATCTGTTTTTTGTGAAGTATGAGAATTTGAATACATATTTTGATGCATTCAATTCTGTTCTTACACTCATTGGTTTATCTCGAATTTAAGTGATTGAAACTGCAAAATGTAAAGCAATAAAACAATCCCGTCACGCTCTTTCTTTTCTTCCTTCTGCATTCATCTATCAAAATAGGAATATATAATATTTATGGTTATCGTTTATCTCCTAGGATGAATTTGTTTATTTCTTCTACTATTTCTTCACTCTATGATTATTTTTTAACTAAATGTCTAACGATTTTGCTTTACCTGGGATGCCAAGAGTTATGCTGTTGTCTGTCATTTTGCTAGGCATTAATAAAAGGTTTGTCATGTAACATGTTTATCTTATAAATAGTGAATTTTTTATTCTGATACTTAGTTGATAGAAGAAGAAGCAATAGAAATAAAGAACAAGTTTTCTACTCCAAGGTGTTCGATGCTGGAGGACACTGAGAGTGGCCTACTTGAAGAGATAGATGTTATCCCAAATGAAGAAATGCTACTGGTACTCCTGAGAATTTTTGATCTTCCAGAATTAATACTATCTGTATAGTTATTAGTTATTACTCAGAGATGTTCCGGATTCAACTTTCAGGCATTTAGTGAAAAAGGCTATGTAAAAAGAATGAGGCCTGATACATTCAATCTTCAAAACCGTGGGACTATAGGAAAATCAGTTGGGAAGTTGAGAGTAAATGACGCAATGTCTGATTTCCTCGTCTGTCGAGCCCACGACTACATGCTGTATTTTAGGTACTTTTTGCTCTCAATTATATTAACTTTTTCTGTCTGCATTTTTAGTTTGTTAATTATTTTGAGCAAAATGAATTTTTGTTCTGGTGTCAAAGCTTGTTGTTTCTTTTAATTTCCATTTGACCACTAAAAATGGCGTCGTGAAAAGTATGATTCAGAATAAGTTGGTATTGGTGTCGATTAGGAATTCAATGAAACTTAATTTGGATTTACCAATCTACTTTGGAAATCATAATAGCACCATCATGTTTACATACCCTAGGGAACCTTGTTCTAGAAAAAAAAGATGCTAATCCTGACCTGTACAATCCTCACGCATGACTTAATGTAAACAAGGTCTGAGTTACTAACTGAAAGAGAGTTTGAGGTTAGTTGCTATTTGGTAAAAAGAGAGTACGGATTGAATGCAATCATAGTAATGTAATATAATGGTTTTTAGCGTGTGGAAAAAAAAATGAATAAAGGGAGATGGTAATTTTATAGCTGTAGTAGATAGGTGCCTGTCATGGAGATTGAAGATTACCAATCGAAGAAATTATTGATATCTTATGAGGTGAAGTTTTTACAGGGTAGTAGGAGGCCTGGATATTAGACTTACATGCTGGTAACAGTAAGCTTGAAGCCAGTACAGCACCTAAGAACATCTCTCAGGTAGATAAAATTGTAGCTGCCAAAATTGGCGTTGGATGTTCAGAAACTAGTGATTCGAATTATGTATATTTTGAGACTGATATAATCACACCGATAGAGGATGGACTTGTAAGCAGGTATTGATATGGGCTAGCCCAGGCCTTCGTACAAATGAGAAGCTGGGTTTGCAATTTATGCTGCACCTGTGGTTTGCTCTCATCCACGTTGTAACTATCATCAATTCTTGACTGATTGTCTTTCTTCATCTGCGAACTTACTATTCATCTCCTGCATCTCACTTACTGGATTTTGATAAGTAGTTCATCACTAGTATTCTCTACTTTCCATTTGCAGCGATAAGGGAACAGTTTACTCAGCTCGGGCGTATAAAATTCCCGAATGTACCCGTGCTGCTGCTGGCACACCACTTGTCCAAGTATGTCCTACCTAGACAAAAGTAGCTGTTCATAATCTTCTCAAGTAATCTGATCCAGATTACTTTTCTTTATGGTGGTTAACTTTGGTTGACTTTTCTTTCTGATCCAGATATTGTCCTTATCCGATGGTGAGAGAATAACTTCCATTGTCCCTGTGAGTGAGTTTGAAGAAAACCAGTATCTTATGATGCTCACTATGAATGGTTATATCAAGAAAGTTTCTTTGAATTATTTCTCATCAATTAGGACAACAGGAATCATAGCAATTCAACTGGTTTGTCTTCTTCTTCGTTTCTTGAATTTTTTGTTTATGTAATTATCATATAGCTTAAACACAACAAACCAACTTACAGGTTCCTGGTGATGAACTGAAATGGGTGCGACGTTGCACGAATGATGATTTTGTGGCCATGGCCTCACAGAATGGAATGGTGATTTTGTGCCCTTGTGAGAATGTGAGTTAATTCTTCATTTTTTTCCTCTCGCGTGCTTCTTTCGGTATATGTATCTGTACATTAAGGTTCTAGTCACTAATCACTGGAGATTTATACCTATTCTCCAGTTGAAATTTCACAATTTGGTTGTCAGTTGATTTTATCTTAGTTTTATGTGGATATAATTTTCTATGTTATTTAAGAGGGAGTATGCTTCAGGTCATTTGATGAACTCTAATTATAGTACTCCCAAATCTTGTTCGTTTTCACCATTTGTGTTTATTTTTCTTAGATTAGAGCACTTGGAAGGAATACAAGAGGTTCTGTTGCCATGAGACTGAGACAAGCGGATAAAATGGCAAGCATGGACATAATTCCAGCATCTTTCGGAAAAGAGTTGGGGAAAGTTTCAGGAACTCATCAGACCCAGTAATTTCTCAATCATTATGGTGGAATATTACGTTGGCAATAGAACACCATCATATTGGTTTGACATAACCATGTTTTTATGCTTAAAATTTAGTCAAGCTTCCCTTGGGTCTAAGTTCTGGACATTTATTTAAATTGTTGCTACTCATGAGTAGTCAGTATATCAATAATGGAGTGCGCATGCATCTGTAGCAGTGTTCAAAATATTGGACCTGACCTAATGATTGGAGAACAATTAGTTGGGCTCCTAGTCCGGGTTTTACCTACATCTTTCATTTCTAAAACCATCTCTTTTGAGAAATTCATTCAAACAGGTGGCGAGTCCTTTAACCTGTCAAATTATTTCATGGTTGTACAGAAGTGCCTAAGTTGAAACTCATCTCTCGATATCTAGTTCTGAGATAGAATGACTAATATTTCGATATTGTTTTATCTCCCTTTTCCGATCATTTTCTCATCTCCATTTTTTTTCTATGGCATCAAATTATTTTAGACCAATTATCTTTAAAAACAGAAGAAAAAGTACAGGCACCGTCTTTCTTGTCTCTGCTTGTGTTATAGTATTATGCTAACTAGCATACTTGAAAAATGTTTGACCTAGAAAATATATATTAATTACAATTTTGTATTTCTTTAATTATGCTTTTACATTTGTACAACTCCATGGATTGTCAATTTTTGTGTTGAATGAACCATCTGATTTAAAACATTCATCTGTAACATGAAATACAATTTCACTTTTGACAAAAAATGGTTGGCAAAAGAGTCCGAATTGCAACTGGATGTTACACCTGATTTGAGGTGAAATGGATGAGTTTAAAGTCTTATCTCTAATCCTTGTCCTTCATCCAACTGCTTCTCTAATAGTTAGACTCGTGTAAGTTGCTGTACTACTATTTAAGAGCCTCATTTCTCGCAGGTTTTTTTTTATTCTACTTGGATCTATATTGTTTTATTTTCAGTGCATGATTTCACTAACCGTTCTTTGTTTATTTTGGAGCAGTGGTAAGGATTTGAGTGGTCCATGGCTGTTGTTCATATCTGAGAATGGCTTTGGGAAGCGAGTTCCTCTTGCCAAATTCCGCACGTCACCATTGAATAGAGTTGGTTTAAAAGGTTACAAGGTAGGTTACTTTCACAATATCAACAAAAAGTACAAAAATGAAAAATGAATAGAGCAAAGGACCTAAGTTGTGGGAAAGATTAATGTTGATGACGTCATGGGACAAACAACAATTGTAGAACTCAATTTAGACGATTTATACTTCAGCCTTTGTTTTTTATTTTTTTATTTTTGATGGCCATGCTACTCATCTGCTTTAAATGCTGTAGTTTTCATCTGAAGATCGCCTTGTAGCTGTTTTCGTAGTTGGAGGTGATACATCCTATTATTTTTATTCTAAGTTATTCACCTAGGAACATTATAATAAAGTATAATTGAATTCTAAATGTTTTGAACAGATGGAGAAAGTGATGAACAAGTGGTGTTGGTGAGCCAAAGTGGAACAGTGAATAGGATAAAAGTTCGGGACATCTCTATTCAGTCACGATTTGCTAGGTATTACGAGTTCCGATAGTTGTTTTACATATGTATTTGAGCTTGCAAGGTATTACAAGTTATTTCTTGATTAAGTACTCTGTATTCAGTCATGTACCTTGTTTTTCTTCTCCAGAGGAGTGATTTTGATGCGTCTTGAGCATGCTGGAAAAATTCAATCAGCATCGTTGATTTCAGCAACAGAAACAGATTCCGAGGAAGTTGAGGTTGCTGTAGCATAGAAAAATGTTGTTGTACAACGATTTTCAGACACTTTGTATATATATTTAATCCTCCCTCTCTCTTTTCCTTGACTCTCTGTGATCTGTATCAAGTCACTATTTCTAGCAATTTTTTTGTCAAAAGCATGGTTTCATGTTGTCAACCATGTAAAAACATAATCAGTAGCAGTTTTCAATTAATGTTCGCTTCATTAAAATTTTAGACGAGAGAAAAATGGTTTCACATGGTCTTCTTTTAACTAGAACGAATCCTACTTCAGCCGTATGATTTTGCTGATATAATAGGATGCAAAGAGACAATAATGTTCCTTGAAAATTGTCTCGCACTTTCAAGATTTGCAGCATTTTCAGGGGCGAAACACGTAGGATGTCATTTATGTACTTGAAACATAACTATACAGTCGGATATTCTCATAACCCAGGTACCAAAAATAAACATGTCATGCCCTTTATAACAACCATATACAGTAAAACAGCGTGAAATTCAAAGATGTGGGGGCCATTGTTTGCTCTACCCGTTGGCTGCCTAGTTTACCAAAAGAAAGGAATGGAAGAAATTAATCAGGGAATGCTATACAGAAGAAAGTGAAAAATCGTAAAGCTTCTTTGTACGGAAGCTTTTACCAAATTCATCATCATTTACCAAAAGAAAATTTCAATTATACAGTTGCGTGACAACAACAAAAACGATATGTTACAATGGTGGATTGGTCTGGAATATTGAGGCTTCAGTTTTTACCTGAAGAGTCATTTTTCTACCCCTGAAAAGTGAAGATATAAACATAGAATTTATACCAACCCTATTTTAAATAAAAAGAAAAAGACTCCAGTTTCTGGATGCTTCCGAGTTAATTTGTTCAGCACTAAGCAAATAACCCCGAGCAAGCTTGTGTTTTCCATAAAATCCACCGTCATTTATCAATCAGTACTCTTGCCACCATCTTATTGGTCCGTGAAAAAAGAGGACCTTAACTGAAATAAAAAAATTGGGTGAGAAAGTTAAAAAAGAAATACTTGTTACAGAACGTTCTAATTCAATTCATACGCAATATCTCTTTTTTCCCAGGTGAGATGTGCAAATGTGAACAATGGATAGAATACTTACCTGAAAGAGATGGCACTGTTCCACATACTGTAGATACCATGATCTTTTACTCTGTACAAGCAAAATTCAAAGTTAAAACACAAAATTACCAGGAGGACCATGACTTGAACAAATGGAGAAGGATTAAAAAAATTTGAAGCAGATTATTTGTGATAGATAAGTATCATCTACAATTAGAAACGCTGAGCAACTGGACTCAAAAAACAATTGGAAGGGCGGCCAATGAGAAAGCCTATTACCAAACAGGCTCATGCTAAGTGCCCAGAAAGCCTATTACCAAACAGGCTCATGCTAAGTGCCCACACAAGCCAAGCGAGATGATGACATTCACCCTAACATAGCAGTTTCATTTCATTTCATACCATACACTCATTAAATGACGAGTACTGTCGGGCTGCTTCGTTTGTTTTGAAAAACTCAAAACAAATTAGTAAAGATGGTCAAGAACTGGTTAACTTGTTTTTGTTTGATTAGTTTAATTGGTGTGACTTCCATGAGCACTTCATACATATCAGTTTTTTTTTAATGGTGAATGTGTAGTCGTCCTTTTTTGTGTGTGCGCCTCTCTGAACTCTACCATCAGTTGCTGTCTCTGTCTCTATTTTTTTTTTTGTTTTTTTTTTGTTTTTGTGGACTACATTCGAAGGAATTAAAAGCTGCTCTGTGTTAATTATCACTACTTTTTACAGGAGAACGAGTCCAGTGGATGGAAATCTTTCAAGATCACCAAACTAAGCCACATGAATCATTTTTCGTTACTCCATTCGACAGATCACTACTAGTGTTCTAAAAAGTGTAAAGCGTGAATAGACGTGGAGGTCAAGTTTCATGCTTTACGAGCCTAGGAGTAAAAAAATATTTTTCTTATTTTAAATTTTTAATCATCCTAAAAATCATTTAATAATTAAAATAATACATACAAAACATCTAAAATTATAAAATACTATATTTACTTAATAATTCGTACAATTAGCCAATTATATAATTTTCAAGTCTTCGAATTACAAAAACTAGACTATTTTTCTTAGTTTCAGCTCTCAACTAGACAAGTCATTTAAAAACTTGAAACTAAAGTAAATAAAATGCTTTAAAAAAGGAAAAAAATATAAAATTAATAAAATGCGACTAGGCAAATTAAGCGGTCAACTTGGCAATTGATCGCTTAATTTCGTGTTCACTGCCAAGGTGTGCAGTTTCGTTCACGCCTCGTGTCTAGGCGCGCTTTTGAGAATACCAATCACTACATCTGTTGAAAGATCCAATATGATCAAATCCTATGCGAACGCCCAATAATATTAATTTGGTCTTACCTCTTCTCTTCTAACACATTTTAATTATTTCACACCACTTTTGTGAATGGGAACTTCCTTGGGTCATATTTGTCAGCTTTTTAAAAGGGTGAAAGGTCAATTAGGGACATTATAAGTGTGAAATTGATGAATTCCTTTTTATCCAAAAAGGAAGGGATGGAAATGGCACCCACAAAAAGTAAATGCATGGACTAGGTTAAGAGAGTTTCTCAACAAAAAATGAAAATGAAAACTGGTGCAATGTGGTGTAAGCAAGAAAATAGAGTGAATGGCATGATTCTCCACTTACAAGTATCTATCATCTGGATTGATTTCAGGAAACAAATTGATGTAAAAGCAAAGACCATCAGGGCTTACATCTCGGCACAGTAATCCTGCAAACAAAACTTAAAGAGTAAGTTCTGTACTATTTTACGAGCTTCTACAATATGATGCTCAAGTATGCACCTTTTCCTTCAGCAGCAAGGAGATACTCCTTAGCCATAGCTGGAGCAACCCCTAGAGTCATTGCTGCATCACTGGCACTGATGCCAGTTCGTAAAGCATCAGGCTTCGATACCAAGGACCTGATCCTAGAAAATACCTACATGTCCAAAGCAGATCCTGATTAATTTGCTTTCAGGAATTAAAACAGTGACGAGAAGTTACTATAAAGAACATATAAATAAAACTGCACATGCTCAAAACAGTATCATTTCAAAAATCTAGAGGTTCAAAGTAAATCAATATTTCATCGCTCCAAAGAAATGTGTTTTGCACATATCGTGGGTAGTGTACTTCTATCTTTGTTTTATTTGCTGGTTAGACTTGCCAAGATCTTCAAAATTATTTCTTTCTTCAGATTTTTAGCCATCAAAGATAAAACTTCTGAAGCTATAAGCGTGTATATTCTGTCAGCTCATAAATAAGTATTCTATTTGTTTTTGGTTGTCTCAGCTCCCACGTAGCTCTCCGACATGATTCAGAATAGGAATATCAAAAAGAATAAAAGATCTAAAATTTATGAAAGAACCCACAAATGTAAACGAAACAAACATGTCTTCAAACATGTTAAACCCTTTAAAGGTGAAGGAAATAACCTCATCATCACTGTGGGTCTTATTCTGGATAACCATGACACCGCTATCAAATTTCCGAAGCATTACTGGGCTGGTCAAAGAGAAAAACCTAAAACTATAAACACTGTGATACAGGATTTATAACAAGTTCACAAAAACAACGGATGATTAATGTGAGTGCCACATTATGTGTTATAAAAATCTCCCATATTTATTACACTAGTGGATTGACTTCAATGTAATTTTTAAAAAGATTTAAAAGGGCACTAAGGCGTTTTTCCTTCATGAGGCAAGGCATTACCCTCAGCATAAACCAAAAAAATGCAAAAAATTATAAAATGCAAAGCAAGCTCATAATATATCATAAACAATTTTCAAAATTCATAATAGAACAACTTAAATTAAGAAAACAAACCAAAAAAGAAAAAAAAAATATAAAGAAACTATTATTTTAGTTGGTCGGGGAGCAAGGGACTATTCCTAAAGAGAGTGTATGAGAAACATAAATTCTTAATGTTTTAGTGTGCAGAAGGCTATTTATCAAAATGGGTCTATCAGCATTTTTATGTTTTGTGAGCCACCAGCCTTGAGCGCCGTTTTGAGGCATGTGTCTCGAGCAAATGAGGCGTACTACGCCTCCAAATAATTCCTCACAATCAACACCTCGAGATATTTTTTGCACACCTCAATCTGAGGCTGCCATTAAGGCGGGTTTCAATTGGGCTTTTTAAACCATGCTTCAACGTGACATAGTACTTACATGTCAAACTTTTCCCAGAGAGAACACGCTTGTCGCAAATCATCAGGTGAGATCAATTCTGTACAAGAACACAACGCTGTTACAGTATCCAACATGTAATAACCGAAAATAAAGGTTTTAAGTTTCCAGCAAAACAAATGTGGAGGAATTAAGAAAAGATAAGATAGATAAATTACAAAATAAAACCTGTGCCACGGGCTCGATTGAAGAGGCAATAAATATCTATCAGATTAATCATTCCTCCAGCCTTCTCTAGTGGTTTCTTGACAAAATCTGCCAACTAAGAACCAATGCACACTGAGTCACAGATAGCCAACATAAGAACTTCCCAAGTCAGATAACAAAAAATAACATCACCAGCAGAAACTATCTCCGTAAATCAAAGATGGAAATCATACGAGGGATACTCTTTCTACCTTATTTTACTATTAATTTATTTGTTTTTGACCGATTGCATTTCAAGTAATGTACATGGCAATTGTGCCAGCTATTTATGAAGCTAAAAACTAAAGCTTACACTACTTTACTCATCTCAGTACCAAAGGGAAATCTGATGCCATAGAGCAAAAGGAATAAGGCAAAATAAAACTTTTTCCTTGATTATGGAGCATCATTATCTCAACCAGTCACAGATACAAACAAAGTTACAACAACATTTGTTCTTGAGTTTCCTCAACTGTAAATATTTGTTCTTAGGGTGGTGCTATCCTAGAGAAAAAAGTTGTGGGTGCTCTTAGCTGGGTTGCCATTGTTATCCTCACCATGAATAATAAAGTGGTAGGTTTATGGCAATTAAGGATAAGTATCTTAATTGTCAAGAGATTTTGTCATTTTTAAAGACCTCTTAAATAGCCCAAATAGAAATCATTCAAACTTTATTATTAGGAATGATTATCTTTCCAAGGGAACTAAATTATCCATTCCTCATACTTTGGTTGGAGAGTTTTAAGGGAATTGCATGCTGAAAGTGTATCTGGACATTTTAGAATGGATAAGACAATAACCCTAATGGAAGATGAGTCTTCTGGCACTTACCTGAAAAGGGATGCTTTTCATATTGTCTCTCAATATCACACTTGTTAATTATGGTTGTTTGACAAAGCTTTTGATAAAAGTTGATGAAGTGTATAGTTGAAAAGTTGTGGCCCCATGACACATGGTTAAAAATAATTGTTGACTTCAACTTCAACATTTTAGCAGCTTTTTAAGCTTTCCCAAACAAGAACAAGAACCGAGTTATATTCTCCACTTTCTACCCCCACAGACTCTTGGTGCCATCTGAGCATGGACTTTCTCCTAGAGTTGCTGAAAACTATTAAAAGGCATGACTATATTCTAGTAGTCGTGCGTATATTTCTATTCACTCCATGTTCCAAATCTATTAATTCTTT
>CAIGRH010038100.1:0-23011 GCA_903798295.1 Fraxinus nigra | reverse complement strand
TTTTTTTTTTTTTTTTTATGAAAATGTTGAATTCTTTTGTTTTAAATCAGATATCATATAATTTGTTTGAGTTTGATAGTTTTAAAATGCTAATGACTAAAAAGGAAGAAAATGTAAAAAAAAAATTCTCTGTGCGCACACGGAGACATTGTTTTTTATTTTTTTTTTCTCCAGTGGGATACATATTCATTTTTTGGAATTCCTTAACGTTTTATAATAAATTAAGATGTGAATTTTTTTCTTCCTTATTCTTTTAGGCATTTTCGTGCAACACCGTCGTTTACAAATGAATTTTTTCTAAAATATACATACAATTATTTTTAACAATAAGCAATTAACGTGCAACACACGTTCTCTCACTAGTTATCGATAAAAAGTTTTATTATCTTTGACGTCGTTTGGGAGTGAAAGGAAGTTTTCGGCCGGCATGATTTTGCTCTAACTGAGTTGACTTTGAGTGTAACAGCCATGAAACTCAAGTTTGTACAATTATTTTCTGCGGAGACAATCGAGGAAGGGGATAATACAAATGTAAAAGCTGAGCAAGTCAATAAAGAAATCACCATTGAAGAGAATCTTACGGTTCGATTTCATTCATTGCAATTGCCGACAAATATGATATAAAAGTTTCAACGGAACGAGGAACCGTTCATATTTTTGTTATCCTGACTTTTTCGGTAGATTTTATTATTGCGAACCTTTACTCAACAAGCACAAGATTTTTCCAATAAGAGGAGTCAATTTGATAGGTCGCAAATTATGTTTTCAAAATACCAACCTTGAGGACAAGACTATTTTAAGGGGGACAGAAAGTAACGACAAATAAAAATATAGGGATCTATTAGGAAAGAAATAAGTTTAGAAAATATCTATGATGGGTATGGTTAGGTGACATTCATGAAACTCAAGTTAGAGCAATTATTTCCTACTACAGTCGAGTAATATGATAATTTTAAAGTTGAGACTCTTTTCAATTGCAAACATATGAGAAGGCCTTCTCATGGATGAGATAGTTCACAAGCAAAATGATATAAACGATTCAATTCAAGAGAATCAAAGAACAATTATGTCAAGCAAACCAATTGAATTGTTGTTGCTCCTCTTTTTTCGGTTGACTTTGTTATTCGATATCACTTGGATCCAATAACTCGTAGCTTTTCAAGGACAAGTTGGTAGGGTTTCTCACTAAAATTTGAAGATGTTTTCAACCAGATGAATCAATTTTGGGGATCATCGCGTTTCTCTTTTTCAATTATAATGAAAATATTATGCAGAACAAGTAAAGAAGAGTAAGGGAAAATCAAAGATCAAGAGCTAATTGAAAACGTCATATGTGACAAAGCAAACATTGCAAACATTTTTAAAGCTTACCTTGTGTCAAATCGAGGATAACGTGTATTTCAAGTTTGAGGTGTAACCTTGTTTATTCTACTATATTTGTGTGTGTGTGTGTGTGTGTCACGCACGCACGCACGCACGCGAGATTTATATATCTATTTTTGAAAAATAAAAGAAATCTTTTTATATGTGTTGAATAGACTTGTGGGCTAAGTGGCTAACGATGATATTATTTGAAATTGTTTATAATTCATGAATTGTGACTATGTATACCATTTTAGCTAATTTGATACTTGTCTATGCGCATAATTGACAAAAAGAAAGGTGATTTATAAGATTAATTGAAGTTGATTCGGAGCAACTAAAAACCAATTGGATTGCACGTGATCGACAAAAATTATTAAAAGAGCGATTGGAGGAGATTCAAAAGTTTTGGGAGCTACAATCAATCGTTGAAAATTTTGGAGACTAAATTGCAAACTTTCATAACTTGAAAAGGATCGATTAAGAATGATTGAAGAAGAAGATGGTGATGATGATTAAATTGTAAAGATTGAAAGATGAAGTACCCAAAGAAAAAATGCAGGGACTAAGTCCGTATGATTATTGTTTGAGGTTGAGAAATGTTGATTTTCCTCGATCCACCAACCTAACCTCACGGCAGAGTCAGCCACCGCCACATTATTTTTTCTACCTCTAACAACCTTAAGGCTATGTTTGATTCAAGAATACTTTCCATGGAAGATGGAAATTAAATTTCGTTTCCATTTTTTTGCATATTTGATTGACTAAATTGTTCTTGAAATTAGTTTTCCACATTTTCTTGATTTTTGAGGGAAAAAATTGCTCATGGATTTGATGGGAAAAACTTTTCTAGACAATTTTTTTTTGACAATGGAAACAAATTCTATTTCCAATTGTAACAAATTATATCTCTTTAACGGACAGTTTCTATGAAAAACAAAGTCAAACGAATACCAAAAGATCCAAAATTTCAATATTTTTCTGGTGAAGAATTATATTAATCAAATATAATTAATTGACAATTCTTAGTAAAATAAGTTCTAGGCAATTTAATTCCTTTCAGATGAATTTAAAATTTATTTTCTTTTCACCGAATTCCATTCTTGCAATCCAACAAATCCTAATTTCATGATTCCCATCAATTTGAATTTTCTTTTCACCCAATTCCATTCTTGCAATCGAACAAATCCTAATTTCATGATTCCCACCAATTTCATTCCCTGCTAACAAGAACTTTTAGAGAGTTGAAAAGAAATAAATAGAGAAAAATAAAATATCTTCGAAACCGAAAGTAGTGACCGTGGTGTCCCCCCACCTACTAATAAGTGGGGGGTTGAGTGGTTTAGGGATTAGACGTTGCGTGAACGGGTGAAGATCAATACTTTTGTCAATGGATGTACTTTTGAATGAAAACCGTTAGATGTGACAAACATTTAATAATTGTTGGACATCAATTGCACTTTCGAAAGGCTTGAAACCATAGTTATTAGATCCAATTCGAACATCGACCTGGACAAAGTATTAAATCTCGGGTTATTGGTTGAATCAGTGGGTCAATGATCGGACCGGTGGGTTATTACATAAAAATCTATATAAAAAAAAGAAAAAATTAAAATATAAATTTTTTTTAGGCAAAATTATTATTATTTTTGAATTATTTTTCACTAATTATTTAAGCCTATAAAATAAAGTAAAATGTTTGACCAAAGTTTTTATAAAAATATTCTTAGAAAACATATATATGATTCATTGGATACATATAATTTATTGCACATAAAAACCATTAAAGTATTTTAAAACTTCAATGATGAGGAACTAATTATTTTACTTAAAGGTCTAAGGTTCAATTCCTTGGACCCTCAAAATTTTTAAAGGTAATTTTGAAAACTGGTAAATCGGAGGAGTTAACTTGGTCAAAGCCAATTTTTGACCGAGTCATCCGAGTCACCAGTTTTCCGACCGATCCTAGCTGGATTTTATAACTATGCTTGAAACTTCTGATATAATTAATAAAAGGTTAAAAAACCATTTTGCTCATTTTAAAAATTGGTCAAATTATGATCAAAATGTTGATTTTTGATCAACTAACGAATTTTTGGATGAAAATCGTTCAAATGTCCTTTCACTGCACCCCTTTGAAATATTTGGAATTAACGTTTTACAGATCAAATGTTTGGATGAAACTTGTACATTTTTTAAACGTTTGGAACCACCACTCAAATTATCCCTTAAATTAACTATAGAAGTGTATTACATGGAAAAAGAAAAATTGACTCCGTGCCTTTATAGTTAAGACATCTTTAAGAGACTTTTGAAACATAAGATGATCTATATTGTAAAAAATTAGTCCTTAAAATTATGTTTCAATAGATACTTTAAATTAATATTTTAATTTGAATAATGTTATTCATATTGAAAAATATCACTAGTCGCTCTATATGATATACACAATTTGTTATTTGATATATGCGATAATAAAAAACAATCACATTAATACATCAATAACAAACTGCTATTTGTATGTCACGTTAGGCACGACTATCGATTGTTTTCACTATAAATAACATTACTCTTTTAATTTAGAGAGTGATTTGGAGAGCTAAACCATCCTGTATAATTAAATGCATTCAAAGTATTTTCAATGAAGGAAAATAATATAATAACTTAAATGAAAGTTAATGGAAATAAAAAATAGGGAAAAATAATAAATACTTTGAAAGAGTAGTAAAATTAAGTGATAAATTGTTTTTTGAAATACTTATAAAGTTTCTCTCTAAATTGTAGAATATGCTCTGAGTCTTTATTTATTTATTTATTTTTTTGCTATGATTAGCCCTGGACAATATCTTTCTTGAAATCGTCAAGCTCGATCGTGTTAACCAGCCTGGATCGAATTTTACATTTATTGACCCGTGAATCAACGTGTTTATTGGGTCGGTTGAAAGTGGGCCATGTTAGGCCCCGTTCGATTTGACACCATTAGCGACGAATGTACAACAGAATAAAAAGGTTAAGATGCAATTTACCCTTATTTTCATTTATAATTAACTAATCTTTCATGTAGTTATCTCCATTTTAATGCGTACGTTTGAAGACGAAATGAGTTTTTGAGATCTAAAAATTATTTTTTAATTCATTTGGCTAATTTTATGAATGCACTCCTTCTAGGATAAGTTGATCAAATGTCGCTTCCTCTTAAAATACTTTCGGAATAAAAATTTCTTTTAGAAAATAGTTTAAAAATAAAAATTTAGATAACTTTCCCATTAAACTTTTCTATATGAAGCAAAAGTAAAAACGAAAGCAAAAGCAAAGTTATGCTTCTTCTTTGAGAAATAGACTGGGGGCCCATTTGGTAGGGATTAAAATTGAAAAACTAGTCGTTATTGGTGATTTTTATTAGACGAGTGAGACTCAATAACGATCATATTTTCTTTTAATTGGATTTTAATCCCTACCAAACAGGGCCTGTATTTATTTGTTATTAAATTACTGAGACTGTTATTAAATAAAAATACGATTGTATTTATATTTATGCATTGGCATATCGTTAGAACGCAATCTTGTATCTCTACATATGATGGTTTATACTTATTGTTAAAGCATCTCTAATGTAATCCCAAATTGCTTAAAATTTGTGCCACGTAAATTAAAATAACCGTGATTAAAAAATTAATCTTCAATTCGATTGGGACTCCATCAAGCTGTCGTGATTGTAAAAAATAAATAATATCTAGGAATCCGTCTAGATGTAGGTGATGTGTTAAGATTGACATAACGAAATTTAAACGTTCTATCTCTCTTTCTGGTTTATTTTATTTTTCTCTCATATTGAATCCGAGTTATTGACGAATTTCGTTGGAGGTAAATTTGGATTTTATCTTCTATTCATTAGAAATAAATATCATGTAGATTAAAAGTCTTTTTATCTATTTATCCTCTAATTACAATTCATAAAATACATTGAAGATGTGCTCTTTTTTTCCCATATGAAATTCTATATGTATTTGAGTGTTCATGTGAGATTTTGTGGCTCCACCAAGTCATCAAGAAATCGGCTACTCTCTTTTCTTCTCACACTTGCACCACACTGCTAGAATTAGGGGAGTTGGATATATGTATAATGGATTAGGTCACATATATTGGGCTAAAAGACATGGGTCAATTCAATACCAATAAACGGGCCTAACAATAAACCAAAACCCCATACTAATCAAAACCATCAATCCACCACCTCCAACTTGGGCCTCCCAAAAGTGCCGGTAGTATTCGAGTCGAGCCAAGTCTACGGTATCGATAAAATTCCGTCAACTATTTTAAATCATCGCCCGAATTTATTGGGCATCAAAACCCAACAATTCATTTTTTTTTTTATTGCTTCAAGTGTCATCATATTCATCACAAACCATTCCAAGAACAAGGCATAATTATTATTCTGCATTAGAAACTTAGAATTGATTCTCTCCATTTTATATTGACAAAAGATAACTGCGATTAAATGATAGAGATTAAATTATATTCATTAACATTCTTATCAAGTTGTTCACAAACTCTATCTGAAAAGATTTTTTTTTTTTTAAATTTACAAGAATCGATACCTTTAATATTTAATTTCAAAGATTCAAAACTTTTCCATACCTCGTCTTTAATTAAAATTACCACAACAAAATTGAATATATACTTATCACCGTAACTTCCGATTTTAAAAAAATGGTGTTAAGATAACAAAATAAAAACATTTTGACATAAAATAAGTCGCATTCCACCCGATGAATAAATCGCATAGAAGAGTTACCACTTAATCACACTTACTTTAATTTAGGATTAATAGCAGAAGATCTTCCTAAGAACGTTTTCAGCTGCAGTATACTCTTTATCTATTGAAAATTGTAGAAAATCTCCATGTTTGAAACATTTTGTGCATAAAACCTTCATGTCGTCAAGTTCTGTCACATTTCCTATTAAAAATGTAAAAAATGCCAAAATTAAAAAAAGATAATTGCAATTTAAGGACCAAAACTTTTTTTTTTAACAAATTAAATCAAAAGTTTTAAATCACCTATCATCCAAAATCTTTAAAACTTTATTTTTCACCCGACTCCACTCCACATTAACATCTTTCCTAAAAATAAAATAACCAAAAAATAAAAGGTTCTCTCGTTTAAACCCACCACCGTCGGCGACAAACAACGACCACCCATCTCACATAGTCCATTCAATTAATTGAGATATAATAGTCTCTATGTTCTTGCAAGCTGCGCATGAATTTAAGGGTTGGATTAGATCAATTGTTTGCATGCCCATGTTTGTTTTGGCCTTATTATGCATTTCCCCATAATGAATTTAAAAATTGAAGCACTTGGGACCCATGAATTTTGGATAGAACATAGTCGTTATGCGTAGCGTTCGGGGCAAGTTTTGAACCAAAACTTGGAATAGTGGGGGATAATTAGCTCAATCAAAACCCATGGTCGTTTGGACTTTTTGTTGGTTTGATTGATGCCAATTTGGGGATTGGATGTTGCATGAGGTATGAATTGAAGGAGACGTTCGGCAAAAAATGTGTTGTGACTGTCGAAAAATTTCGAATAACAACAGATCGAATGAAGACTTTTTTGGATTGTTTGTAGGCCTTGTTTAGGGTCATCTAGATGAGGGCTAACCATCGGTGGTGCACGACTATGGGTTTCACCGAAAGTAGGGTTGTTGACAAGAAAAGTGTTCGCCAGTTCGTTGTTTTGACTTGAAATTGTGGTTGTTTTCAGCGGATTTGATGCCTACGGTGGGATGTGAGTTGATAGTGTGCATGATTGGATGCTTTAATTAACTAGAGGGGGGATTATAAATCTGCCCAAAAGAAATCTTGAATTTTGGAATACGAAATGCACCTACTTCCTCTTGTTCATACGAGGAGGCGATTCTCTAAGAATCCCGATTCGGAGCCAATTTTTTCTACTAAAATTGGAAGTCCGTCTTTGGCATCGGGAAGAATAAAATACATAAAAGTGCAAAGGGGTGAAAAACAAAGTTTTAAAGATTTGGGATGGTAGGTAGCACATGTAAAAAATATGAATTTTATTTGTAAAAAAAATGTTTGGGTATTGAAATTGTAATTATTTATTTTTAATTTTAGTATCTTTTACTGTTTTTAATGGCAAATCTGACCGATCTTAATGACACGAAGGATTTTTCGTACAAAAAAAATTTCAACAGAAGATTTTCTGCAATTTTTAATAGATTGAGAAATTTATCGCAATTAAAACATTTTGGGGGAGGTCTGCTATTAATCCCTTCAATTTTTTTATTATAAAAGGTTGTGTAGAAGAAAGATCTGTCACTCTATAAAATCAGAAATTCCCATTTAAGACGCTAATTTCAATTAGAGGGAGAGAGACATGATGGCTGAAGGAATACTGGTTGCTCTAAGGTCTCTAATGGCCTCTCACTCTCCCAAACTCGATGCTCTTGTCGTTCCGTCTGAAGATTATCATCAGGTCCGTCTCCTGTATATGGTTCTGTAGATATTTACAGTAATGAAGATGCTTCGGTTTTACTATTGTATTTATTAATTGAGTTTTTAAAGCCTTCTCTCTCTCTATCTGTGTATGTGATTGATTGGATGACTGGCGTTTGAGTCTTTTTGTTAATTTATATAATGGGTTTTGATGTGGCAGAGTGAGTATGTATCTGAGCGGGACAAAAGGCGTGAATTTGTATCTGGATTCACCGGCAGTGCTGGTTTGTT
Source organism: Fraxinus nigra (assembly GCA_903798295.1). Classification (NCBI taxonomy): domain Eukaryota; kingdom Viridiplantae; phylum Streptophyta; class Magnoliopsida; order Lamiales; family Oleaceae; genus Fraxinus; species Fraxinus nigra. Next base: position 14,904 of record CAIGRH010038100.1, on the reverse strand, counting down.
TCTATTTTATTAATTTATTTTTCATACCATTCGATGACAGTGTGAAAGTTTGGTTTTTCTACTTTGGTAAAAAGCGAATCAGTTTTTGCAGCATCAAGTCTGTTTACTTTTGATATGGACCGATAACCAAAGTTGAGAAAGAATTGATTTTTAGAACATTAATCATTCACATAAGCTAAGAAATCATCGTTTTTATTAATCTATCGACCTCCCAGTGGGGTTGTGAAATTTATCGACTAGAAGATTTTGTTATAACGGACATCATTGAGTGGATAAATTTAGTTCTGTGCTATACTGCAACAACTTTGAGAAGATTGTCTGAGGTTTCGCAATGATATCATCAAATGATTATCTTTGTGCTAAATCTCTTGGCATATCCTTGGATATGACCAAAATGAAGTGCAGTTTTGGCACATTAATGACTGCAGTACTTGCCGATAGAAATTGTCAAATGCACAATGTGTTCTGGTGTGCCTTTTTATCCCTGTGTTCGTTTTTATTGAGTTGATTTTAACTAAGTCTCAAAATTTGGATTTCTTGTAGGCTTGGCACTTATAACAGCGAATGAAGCCTTATTGTGGACAGATGGAAGGTACTTTTTGCAGGCATCACAGCAGCTTAGTGAACAGTGGAAGCTAATGCGCATGGGGGAAGACCCAGCTGTTGATATATGGATGGCAGATGTGAGTTCACTTCACAGTTTTTGTGTAATCTAGTTTCTGCTATTTATGGGCTCGTCTCAATAGCTATTCTCATTTTGAAAGAAGCTGTAATGGATTTATCTTACTATTTCAACCAATTTTTTTCATTTTTCTGTACTAGAATCTACCAAAAGATGCAGCTATTGGTGTTGATCCCTGGTGTGTATCAGTTGACACTGCACAGAAATGGGAGCGTGCTTTCTCTAAGAAACAGCAGAAGTTGGTCCAGACATCCAAAAACCTGGTAGATGAAGTTTGGAAAAGTAGACCTCCACTGGAAATTAATCCTGTTATTGTCCATCCACTAGAATTTTCTGGTCGTTCCGTTCAAGAAAAGTTGAAGGATTTGAGGGAAAAGCTAGTTCAGGAAAAAGCTCGTGCTATCATAATAAGCGCTCTTGATGAGGCAAGTCTATGATAACAGGAGTTTATTATCATGCTCCTGCCATGTTAACCCCTTGTGTCAAGTTAAGACCCAAATCCTTTTAAGTTTCTTTGCTAATTTACCATTATTAACATTTCAGGTTGCTTGGTTGTATAATATTCGTGGAACTGATGTTTCCTACTGCCCCGTTGTTCATGCGTATGCTATAGTAACGCTAGCTTCAGCTTTCTTTTACGTGGACAAGAGAAAGATATCTTTGGAGGTTTATTTTATGAATAGTTCAAGCAAAAAAGTTCTTTTTGTACATGTTGACTTTTTAATCCCAAATACATATGATCTGCAGACAAGCTCTTACATGTTGAAAAATGGAATTGAAGTGCGGGATTACAGTGCCATGAGTTCGGATGTGGTTTTACTTGCATCTGACCAGCTCACTCCTTCCAGTTCAGCCATAAAAGCTGAACACGACGTTCCAAAGAAAATAGACAGCAGTTCTCATGAGGCTGGGAATGATAATGTGGAAAAAGAGAGTAGTAATAACCTTGTATGGGTTGATGGTACATGCTGCTTTGCTTTGTATTCAAAACTGAACGTGGATAAGGTTCTCAAGCGTTCATCACCTTTAGGCCTTGCCAAAGCCCTAAAGGTAGTGCATTCTATCTTAAAACACCTCTCACCTATAATAGGAATTTGCCATTTTATTTTTCTGTTTCTTTTTCAAGTAGTTAGGTGATTGAATCAGGGTTGAAGGTAGTTTCATTAATCAATTGACTGAGTTTCTTGGGAATATTATTTTGAGAACTTAATAAGTGAGAATTCCTTGTAAATGCGTGTGCGTAAATATAATAATTGAAGCTGGATTCAAGTTGCTCTTACTGTGTATCACTTACCTAATAAAAGTCACATCCACATATCTTACCTGACACATCTTCCAATAGCATGCCGAGAGTCTTACCATTCGAATTTTTTTTTGTTTTTCATTCAGCACTTTTAATAACTAGTAACATGACATCCAAACAACATATTCATTTCTTTTCAAGAATTGCAATTGGTCTATGTATTCTCTAAATAAAAGTATCATCGTGGTCAAAAATAAAATTGCAAATCTTTACTCAATATTTATTGTGCATGTGCATTTAATTTACTTAAAAAATATAGAAATTCAAGATAACCAATAGATACAAAATAATCACACTTTTAAGTACAAATTATCCTTACTTTTTTCATTAGTGCTTTTCAAATTATTGAAGTTAATTACATTATTTTATAATCTTATTCGTCACATAGTTTTCCTGATTCTATCTTAGGCACCCCAAATATCTAGTTGTGTTTGTCCTGAAGAAAAACATGTCTGTACATTTATTAAGTTCTTTAAAAATATGGTTAGATTTTCTTAACATGAAAGGGAAAATGTGGAGCATCAGGATGCATTTACATCGGATTTTGTGGTGGATCATAATTGACCTTTTTTCCTCATTTTTCTAATGGAATTTATGAAAGAAGAGAAGATAATAGCATGTTAAGTAAATGAGGGAACATATATTGTTTGCTTTCATGGCATTGCATTGCTCTTAGAACTTTGGTGAAGAAACCATGGCCCCCACATTACAACCAGGGTATGGAAGATGTCTCAGCAGTAAATAGTTAAATTCTGACAGGAAACATGCAATATGCCAACAGACCTTAGTACTTTTTTCATTCTTCATAGTCCATTTGGAGTTTTCTGTAATTTTCTTTTTGGAGCCGTCATTAATTCTTGTTATTTTTTTCCTATGTGCATATGTGTGGTACAGGCTGGCCTATCTACAATTATTTCTTGTTATTGTAATTGATTTGTCGTATGTGACTGAAATAGAGGGTCAGATGTACAGAGAAACCATCTCATAAAGTATTCAATGCATTATTACAAGGTTCGCTTTAATTATTTTAGAGTAACTTTGTTCTTATTGAGTGGCTGGCTTATTATTTTCAGAATCCTATTGAGATGGATGGATTGAAGAATGCACACATTCGGGATGGTGCAGCTGTTGTGCAGTATCTTATTTGGCTGGACAAGCAGGTATATATAAATGTGCAAGAAATTTGGATATAATAAATTCTGATCTTATGGAACCAAAATCAAGGTTAACACGAGCGTCAGTGTAATGGTTCATTTTTCTTTGACTGATCTCTTAGTCTCTAGAGCAAAAGGCATAGTTCCAAAATTGGGAACAACGTGAAGAATCAATTTACTACTTTTAACAGATTACGAGTTGTAAAATTTGGCACTGGTGGTTAAGTAACATCATTAATAACATTCACATATAAAAGAATATTCTATAAGCAACAAAATATTATGACATGATTATGTAGCCTAAATAAGATGTATTCTGACAGCAGAAGCAACTCCAAATCCACATCAAAACTTTTACCTTGGAGTTTAAGCCTCTAAGAGTCTACGAGCATAAAGCCCATAAATATGTAGAAAAAGTCATCCAAAGAATAAAATGAAAATGCAAAAATCTAATTAAAGATGTAATAAAACAGTTGAAATAATGAAAATGCAAAAATCTAATCAAAGATGTAACAATGTCCTGCCCACTCTGCATGAAATATGAATGAAAAATCTCAACATCTTGTGATGTGAGTTATTTGATAGATAAGAATTTTTGTTTGCTAATCTTCAGGCTACAAAACTTATTATAATAAACTCCTGAAGGATATATCCTTTTCTTTTGTAGAATCTTATTTCTATCAATTATTTTCTGGAGTTGTGGGCAAAATATCATTTTCATTCAGTATTGTTCATATGCATTATCCTCCCTGTCTCCTTGACTTTCAAGAGCTATGCACATTACTAAATTATTTTTTCTTTTGTTGCAGAAGCACCCCGTCTTTATTTTACTTAAGCCATTTATACAATGGGTTATCTTGAAAATTCTACAATTATATATGCGAGTGCAAGACTTAAACATACAATTGTTGTTAAATATAAGACTTCATCACGGTTTTTGTTACATTTCCATATCTGGGAATGGCATTTGATGCAGTAGTTTGCTCTTTCCCCAGATGCAGGAATTTTATGGGGCTTCTGGATATTTTATTGAGGGTGACAGTGTCAAGAAGAATGACCAACCGTAAGTTTGGTACAATTATTTGTGCAGATTACTGACCAATAATTTCAAGTGTTAAGTTTATGCCAAACATTTTTGTCTAGTCTGAACTCTGAAATTAGGCCATTAATAGCGTCAGAGCTCTGGAAATGGTGCGCAGATAATTACTTTTCCCAATTATCAAATTGTTAAGATTGATTTATTCATGAATAACTGGACTCCTGCCTTTTAGACTTGAACCATTCCAATAACTAGGATTTTCTAGCTCGGACTTTTACTGAATAGCTATGAATACTGACTGTTGTCTCTTTCTTGAAGTTGTCTTGTTTAAAACTGTCCAGTTGGCTTTTTTCTAGAAATACTCACTTGACAATGCAATGCATTGTTGCTGTAAAATATTAAATAGAATGGAAATATAGTGCATTGCGATTGGGAGGTTTATCTTGTTCTTCTTGTGCATTCCCTCTGTCTTGAAGTAAAAGATTCAAAAACTCTTTCCTAAACTAAGCACTTCTAAATGTTATATTGCAAAGTTCTATTACACAGCCTGTCTTATCCTTATTCTACGTTCTTTAAGAGGGAGCTTCAAGGCCACACGTGTTGCATATATATATATATATATATATATACACATAAACATACATGTGTATGTATATGTACGTATGTAAATATATATACGTGTGTGTGTGTGTGTGTGTATTTTCTCTTCTACTGACTTCAAACTTGAATATCTAATTTGATGAATAAATTACTACATAGAAGTGTTCAGTTTTGCTTGAGATTGATATAGAGAAAAAAAAAATAGTTGATGATTGTAGCTCACTGAATGGAACTAGGTTTTGAAATTGTGTCTTTAGACTTGATGGTCATTGCTTTCTTGTTTAAACTATTGTACTCCAACATGTTGCTGGTTAATGGTAATGATAGGAAATCCGTGAAACTGACTGAAGTGTCTGTAAGTGACAAGCTAGAGGAGTTCCGTGCATCTAAACAGGTATTGGCTTTACTTTTCTAGCCAAATAAAAAAAAAAAAAAAAGGAAATAAAGAAAGTGATGGAGTCATATCTATATTCAATTGTAGCCTAGAGATATGGTCAAACCCATTGCTTCTTACATGTCATGCTCTAGTCTTTGGGTGTCTTTTAGTGATTTTCTATCCCTAGAGAAGCTTTGTCAAGCGTAATTATTCTGTCTAATTTTCCGGCAGTCGTGTTGCTAATGTCTCATTTTCAATCTTGGAATGAAAATGAAGTCCTTAATGGACAATCAACCCCAAAACTTAATACTGTCTGTTCACACTAACCCCAAACCCTGTGTAACTTTAGCTAGTAATTCATTTGAAGTTTACTAATGCTACATCACTCAAGCGCTTTAAATTCTTGTACCCTTAAGAAGTTGAAAAGAGTCCAAGCTTGGTGACCTTGGCATGGTTTTACATTCTACTTTCCTACTTCATGTTGAGACTGTATTGGAAGTCTCATGGATATTTGCAAAAGACGAATTTTAGGTGCAAACCTGAGCTAGTTGAGTAGTAAAATATTAAGTACGTCCACAGTTATTTGTTTTCTAATGCTACACTATTTTTTATAAACAGCATTTTAGGGGGTTAAGTTTTCCAACAATTTCATCAGTTGGTCCAAATGGGGCAATAATCCATTATTGTCCAACGGTGGAATCATGTGCTGAACTTGATCCAAATAGCATGTACCTATTCGATTCAGGAGCTCAGGTGTGTCAACTTATTTGCAGTTTTCACATTCACGATCATTTAATTGATTAATTGTTCAGTTTCTTCTTTATTTTCTTCACTTCCATTCTACCTTACTTCAGTATATTTATTTCTAAAGTTAACGTTATTGGTGTCTCTGAAGTATCTAGATGGAACAACTGATATAACCCGGACAGTTCATTTCGGAAAACCTACATCTCATGAGAAAGCATGTTATACTGCGGTATGTACTACTTTTGTTTTTTATTGTTTCTTGTGTTATGCACAATTGAAGTTTTCTCTTAGGTTAAGTTGAACTTTTAAGGCTAGTGAGATTTTTAGTATGACCTCTAATGGTTTGCAGGGGTGGGGAGAGAAACTGTGCAGGGTACTGAAAGTGCGCACTAAGTAATTATATGAAGTGTTGAAATTAAAACTGAAATTAGTAATTTTTAATGGAAAGTGAGAGAATTATAAAGCAAGTAGAGTATGAAAATTTTTGACCTCAAAAGATTTATTCAGGGGGGAAGTGGGCAAGGAAAAATTATAAAGCAAGCAGATTGCTTGAAGTCTAGAATACAAGTTCTTTCAGAGGGGGGAAGTGGGCAAGGAAAAATTATTACTGGCTGGCCTTTTCTGAGCATCACACATAAGATGCAACAATCTTCAAAGAACTATCTTCCAGACTTATTAACAACTGAAGCTTGAGTCTCTCAACCTTGTGCCTTTTAAGTGTAGATTTCTTTATTAGTCTGATATTTTGATCAGGCGATTTCTAGGTATTTCACATAAAGAAAATTGGAGAAAAAATCTTCAACATACCTATCAAGTTTAGAAATGATTTACATTAATCATTAGGTCACCGGAATGAAGAAAATTATTTTAGGTCTTGACCTGATTGTACTTCTTTAGCGCTCCCAACGCCTGCCAATGGTTCTGATCAGAATCAAACTAATTTGAAGCCTTATTTGTTGTGTTTGATAGGCCTTTCAAACCAAAATGCATTCAGCTTGTAGTACTAACGTGAAGTTTCTTATTCGTTCACTGTTCTGCTGAAAGTTCAAATAAATCGAGAGTGATTATTGCTTTGAAAGTATTTTTGGTTGAAAATTAAATGTTAAATTAGTCCTCTATCATTGGGACACAGTAATCGGATATGAAACGTGATAAATATGTTCTCAATTATCAATGAACCTGGTCAGCTGTAGTAAAAATCAAATTTTTTATTCTACTGACATCTTACTTGATATTAGAAGTGTTCAAATCAGTTTTCTATCAAGTCACCTAAATTAAACCAAAGGGGGAGTAAGTTTAGATGATTAGATCCATGTATACTGTGGGTAAGGTGACACCAATGTTTAATAGTACTTATAGTTTCTCAGATCCTTTTCTAATAATGTGTTTGGATGGAAAATATAGAAAGCAGTGAGGTTCACTAGAACGAGAAGAAAAGCAGGGCAGACATTCTACAATATGATGTTTGACAACCTCATCAGGATCCCTGAGAAGACTGGGAAAATTATTAACCTAGCATTTTCTCTTCCTGATATAGCTTAGTGTGCATAAATTTGGAAATCCTTTAAATCTTCCCTTAGCCACATAAGTTGCACACCATGAGTACCGCACCTGCACCCAGTGGAGAATTGATGATTTGCCCCTAATTCAGAAGCTTGCTATCTAGCGGAACATAATTTTCTCACTAAGAGTGTATCACTAACGGCATTGGGCTACAAGAACAGCTGTGAATTTGGCACGGCACGCTCATTTACATCATCATATATGATTGATGTGTGAAAGGGGGCGTTGTAGATTTAAACCCATGAAACTGAAGACTGGCAACTTTATGCATAATTATTCTAGTGGTTAAGCCAGTTCACATCTTTCTCTAAATATCTGAATACAACAGCATTTTAGCTATGTACTGAAAGACCTAATAGTTTCCTCTCGCAACTAGTAATAACATTATTTAAAGATGTGAAATAAATATTTCGAATAACATCTACAAACTAAGCCTTTTTCCAAAAATAAAATAAAATAAAATGGGTCAACAAGGTGGATATTCTTAGTCACTCCGTTTTGCTCATCTTTATGACTGTTTAAAAATCTAATGCAAGCAGAATCTCCTCAACCACAAGAGACCATATTAATTTCTGTCTACCTATTCCTCTTCTTACTTTTTTTTAAATTGGGATCTCATCACTCTAGTGAACACTTTAGCCGTGTTTCCTATAATTTATCCTCAACCATTACCACTCCACCTGTACATGTATATTCTCACTTCTTATATTATCCGTTCTAGTACGACCATACATCCATCTTAACATTCTCATTCCTGCTACGTACTTATTGACATCTTGTCCTTTACACGCTCACATTTAGTACTGTAAATGCAGCATATATAATAATTGTTTTGTAGAACTCTCCTTTTAATCTAATAAGAATGTTTCGATTAATACAATCTTTTACATTACTTTTCCATTTTATTGTTTTCCAGTCCTTGTCAATGAATCTAAACACCTAAAACAATACACCTTTAAGACAACATGATCCTCTATACTGACTTCTTGATCCATTCCTATTCCTACTACCATGAAACAATTATTTCGAATTTAAAAATATCATGAGATCTAATCAACATGTATCAAGACACATAAGATAATTGTTTAATGTTAGAATATAGATGCTCCAGAGATTAACTGTTGGATTTTTGCCACTCTCACTACCTGGTGTTAAGCTCACTCTCTCCAACACTTCGAATTGTGACTAAGAGTCTACCTATCAGAGATGTATATTCCTTGTAATTGTAGGATTCGCATATATTTTCCATTTATTTTTTTCTTAACGTGCTGGATAAATTCTTTGCATAGATGACCATTTCACACTTGAATCTGTTACTGCCCAGTTTTGTTCCAATATTTGTTGGTAGCCAGTTTTCTTTCACCTGTAGGTGTTTCCTATTGTTCTCTATCTTTATAAATTTTAATTTTAATTCAAAAGGGCAAAATCCATCGATCTTCCTCAAAAATTTTGAAGAAATTTCCTCTTTCACAATTAAAGATAATGCTCATCTTTTCTCAGTTATCAAGTATTAGCATATCATAACTCTACCCTCGTTCTCATGCAGGTTCTCAAAGGTCATATTGGATTGGGGAATGCTCGCTTTCCTAATGGAACCACCGGTAAATATTTATTTTTTATTTAACTATTGATAATACATATAGTTTTGTAGTCTTGAAAAATTTCCTATTGACTTTTGAGTTCTGGACTGGAAATGCTTGAATTGAACAATCCCACCAAAGAAATTCTGTCTGATATAGTGTGGGCTAGGTGAAGATTTGGATAATTTCCTATTTTCAGGGCATGCTCTTGATATTCTTGCACGGGTCCCTTTGTGGAAGGATGGTCTTGACTACAGACATGGTACTGGTCATGGAATTGGGTCTTACCTAAATGTTCACGAAGGTAAGCTGTGGGATACTTGTTATATATTGATTTTCTCACAAGTAATAGTTATGGATGATAAATTACATTTTTCATTTAAGGTAAAATAATATTTTTTTTCCTCCTGTTTCATTTGACGAAAAATTTATTTGTAGTAGTCCTGTTGAACAATTTTTTTTTTCTTTTAACTATATTTTGATTCTATGCAAAAAATAGATAATTTGGGATGGAGAAGCTATTAATTTTGAAACGCTATGATATTTTCTTACACTCTAACCAACAAGTTGACATTTATAAATTTAAGGAAATATCGTGTCTACATACACCATAACAATGTTATTTGATTATACCATAATAGAAAAATAAGACCAAATTCATAGTAAAATGAACAAGTCGTGAACTAGTTCTCAAAATTATCTTTGGGAAGTATTGACTATTGACTGTTCAAGCTTCTTGTATTTGCTTGCAGTAACTTTTTGTACTTACTTTTACAAGAACTTTATCTTTACTAGTTATTATTTATATTTTGTCCTTGATAAAATTTATCATGATGGTTGCCTGCACGAGCATCTTACAAAGAATGTTCTATAAGCTGACCATCTCTAAATAATCTTAATTTTGCAAGAATAAACTCATTCCATGTCCTGAAATCTGTACTTATATGATCCAATAACGAACGCATCCATAACTATTTTGTTGATGGGCTCTATAATGAAAAAGTCAGTTATTTATCAAGGCTAAAAAATATTGCCAAAGAAAAATGAGAATATTGTTGCCTTGTGCAAAAAATTGTTCTGCATTTTCATGTTCACATGGTCAACACGTTTCCTAAATGTGAAAACGTGTGTTGAAATTTCTCTTCTAACTATTAACATTACAAATGATTTTTTCCTTATCAGATTAGTAACTATTTATTTTAGAAAACGGAACAGAGTTAATTTCTAAAGATTTCATTAGGTACTGGGGATTATTAACCTATGGAACGTCAAAAGAATCTGGTAGCGGTTGATAATTTTCCTAACTTCTGCTTTTTTTTTTTTAGGACCGCATCAAATTAGTTTCAGACCACCTGCTCGGAATGTACCATTACAACCCTCAATGACTGTTACGGATGGTATGTATCCTATTTTGTAACTCTGCTTTGATCTATGGGTCCAACCCATATTATACCTTTTGTTTTAACATTTTTATTAGAAGCAATTAATAAAAGATTTCATGCAAGACGCAGCTTTTTGGATAGAAGGTTAGGATGTCATCTATATATCTTTAACTGGGGATAACGATGCTCTAACTTTTATGCAATGCCAAAAGAGAACAAATTAGTATGTCTATTGTTCCACTTCTTTATTTTTAGATACCAAAATTTAAATTTCAGTTATCTGAAAGAAAATGAGATGAAATTCTATTATTCGACTGTGAGAGTGGTCATACCTTACTTGCAAATATATTGCTAGGCTTGGAAGTTTGGACATGTTATCTAAATGGTTCTCAATATGTTATCTAAATTCCAGTGACATATGCATTTGGCATTTTAAAGTTCTACTCTCTTAGCTTGTGCTCATCTCTATGAGCCTAGCTGTATTAAGATCCTACTGATATTTGTTACAATTGACCATTTTTCTTTCTGTTTTTCCCTGACTGGAGATTTAATTTTCATTTTCTAGAACCTGGTTATTACGAGGATGGGAACTTTGGTATAAGATTGGAAAATGTGCTGATAATAAAGGAGGCTGATACAAAGTTCAATTTTGGTGACAAAGGCTACTTGTCATTTGAGCATATAACATGGGTAAGTATTCAACTTCATCATCTTTCTTTTTATGTACCAGCATTCATTTGATTAGCGTGCACATTGGATAGTTCTTTCCTTCTAACCAGTGCTGAGCCAGTTCCTCCAAACTACCACTAATAATTCGTAAAATGATTTCACCCCATGCTTATCATGCGACAACTTTATCCCCTTGAATTTTATTACTTTCGTTCACAGAATTTCAGATGCTGCTCTTACATTTGTCTTGTCCTCACACGAACAGTTTCAAGTCCTTCTTACTAAGCTCAACTCATCGTGTAGGTGTATCAATATTAATCCACAATAACCTTGTATAGTAGTAGATAAACGGGAATTATTTTTTACTCCCACATGAGGAAAAGAAGTTCAAATTATCATTACCATATTTGAAACCGGTTAATACCACCACCACCACGACGAACCATTCCATTATATTTCTGCTTCGGTGTGCATGTACGCATGCTTTTGTGTGAAGCTACTCTATAGGAAACTTATATTTCGCCCTTTAATGGTGCAATGAAGGCTGTGTGAGATTTTACACTCAAATCCTAAAGAGAGGAAAATTTGAGTCCACATTCCACGATATTCCTTTCAGTTGTAAATTGTGGCTTTGTTCAGTAGAGTAGTGCATTCGCTTTTACACTATTTCTCCACTTTCAGGCGCCATATCAAAGGAAGTTGATTGACGCGAGCCTTCTCAATGCTGAAGAAATTGAATGGTTGAATAACTACAATTCCAAGTGCAGAGAAATCCTTGCACCGTACCTGAATGCAACTGAGATGGAATGGCTTAAGCAAGCTACGGAGCATATTGATGCTTGAGTTATTCTTTATCTATTGCAAGATTGAAACTAAAGAGTAATATCATCTTCTTACCAAATTTCTGAATGGACAAACAGCTCTACATATTGTCAAGACTCAATCACACTTTGCCGCGACTCTTTTATCCAATGATAATTAATTTCGTTAAAGCGGTTTTAAATTGTGATATATGTTTCAATTTACTTTCAAATTTCAATGCTTTATAGGTTTAATTGTGATTTTAATGTCGTGTAATTGCCATCTAGACTGATCCTTAATACTAGTGGCGATGAATAACATTATTCTTTTTAAAAAATTATTTTTCCAAAACTTGTTTTCATCCACACATTTTCATAAAATAATGTTACATGTAAAAATCAGAACTTTTCTTTAATTTTTAACCACATACTTTTCAGAAAAAAATAAAATCACTATTTCAAAATGCATTTTTCTTCAAAATCTCATTTTAACGTAGTCCAAACATGCATGGTATAGACTTCAGTCGATTTATTATAATTTTTCTGAATTTTATTGCATCTGGAGAAGCAGTTCAATTGTAACTATATTTTATCGAATCAAAATTAGTCAAAGTAGTGTCCTAACACGTCTTTTCATGAATGATACATCGTCATCATGACGATAAATTGCATTACTAATTCGCAAAAGTAAACTACGTTTTAAAAAAGCAATGTTATCGAAGCAGGTTAATTAACATTAAAAGAAACATTTAAAAATTTGCAACACGCTTTACGAGAATGAACATTATGGAGGTTGGTGTAAAATTTAGGACCACGAAGAGACGTGGCATAAAACTGAATATATACAATATATATTTAACTAAATATTTCTTCACAAAGAGATTGCAATTTCACATCATGCAACACAACATTTGTTTTTGTCAGCACCTATCACGTGATTTATTATATATCTTAAATTTGTACGCATCGTATCAGAGCACGCAATTGTCCTTATAGCCCGAGTTATAAAAGCATTCATCTTTTAAGTTTTTCATGAGAAACGAATTCGACTTAAGCCCTGGTTTGACACCCATTAATTTTTCATTCTCATTCTTCATTTCAACCACGCATTCTTCAAATAAAATAATATTACGCACAAATCAAAAACTTTTTCATCACTTTTCCACCACATATTCTCACATCAATCACTATTATATAACTTAAATGTAATGATTGTTTCGTAGATAAAAGTATATATTCCGATATGCAACAAAATTCTAACTTTATTTTCTCATTAACATCGATTGATCCGGTCTAATTCGCGTAACAAAATATATTATAGTAGGGGAAAATTGTACATGTATCGCTTAAAATTCAAATTACCAATGGCCATCTAGATGGATCAAACACGTATACCAAAAAATTCATTTTTTATATATGGAAAAATCAAAAAGCGAAAGTGGTGAGCATGTGATAAAGGTTGATGTATGGAAGTTTATAGAAGCATAAGAATTAATTATTATGAGTGTCAAGAGGAATTCCACGTACCAAAATGTCATCCAAACACGTCTTGTATGATTTAGATTAATTAATTAATAAGGGGTGTAGATGTTCAAGAAGATTTGTATACAACCTTTAATGAAAGTGATAAAACTAGGGTTTTGTCCACCAATAGCAAAGATTAAAGGCCCTACTTTTTAGGATTTGACTATCCATGTTGATTGGTAAATTAATTAATTAGTAAATAATTCAATAGGTCATATCAACTAATTTTAATTAATGTTGCATAGAATGAAGCAAGATTTTGTTTTATTGTAGTAGGTTATGATACCCCCATTGAGAACTTGTTTCAATTGGTGGTCAAAATACAAGAATTTTATTTGTTTGGCCGATTTTATTAATTATTAAGCTCGTTTTATTGTTTTACGTATCAGCCCGACTTATAATTCGGTCATGAATCCGTTCCTGATTAGAAAGAAAGAACTGTATATGACGTACCTGTAAAAGTAATTTGACGAGATGAAGAATACTCGATACACAATATCTAAATTTAACACGTTTCCTTATTATGTACTTTTGTAAGTCCAAATTGTTGCATATGAAATGAGATCTAAAAAAATGACGAAGTCTAAGTATTAGATATTGGATTATTTTACGAATGATATTCAGCCACTTGGCACCGTGCATATTATACGAAAATTGGATCGGAATGAGAGTAGAAAAGGTTCACGGACAAAATTTAGTATCGTAAACTCACACACACCTCTCATCTCTGTGACCCATGCAGCTTTACAGTTTGCAAAAATGAATGGCTTATGGTCATTATGGGACACAGAGATGGCCCGATACTAGTGTCAAGGTGTTTTGCCAGAAGATATTTTAGTCTATGATTGTACGTTTATGTTGGATGACTTACTTTTATGTGGTCTATGAGATAGGATAAGAATGTCAGGGTTGTCAGCTCGATCTACATCGGAATCAAGTTATAGGACGAATTGAGCTAGGATTTTTTCTTTTCTTTTTTGGGGTGAATCAAGGTAGTTCATGTTCGTCTCGCCACATTTGCGTGCCCGAGCCGAGATTGACAGTTGGCGAGTAGAGCAATTCGTTTTGGCCCACTTAAACACTCCTAGAACAAGATATAGTCTCAACTACAATAGGCACTTGGCTTGAGAATCAATGTCCTTGAAAGGGCATGTCATCCTTGCGACTTTTCCTTCCTCTATATATAGTTCATAGTTCCTCGAGTGCTAGCTCCATATATGAATGCCATCAGTTTGTTATCCTAACTTGATTAACTAAAAGAAAATGCTACGAGTATATAAGTGTATTAATAGAAGTGTCCATAATGGATAACCAGCGCTCCCCTCCCCTCCCCTCCCCTAAATGAATGCCATCAGTTTGTTATCCTAACTAAAGGAAAATGTTATGAGTACATAAGTGTATCCTATGGGTGTCCATAATGGATATCCAGCGCCCCCACTCATAAATGAATGCTATCAATTTGTTATCCTAACTTGATTAACTAAA
>CAIGRH010038086.1:0-12739 GCA_903798295.1 Fraxinus nigra | reverse complement strand
TTATGAACATTTTGTAAATTTACCCGTTCAACAACATCTTGTGTGAGTTCGCCGAGCAATGCACGCATGGTTCGAGGACTCAATTCTGTTATTTGCTCGTAACGACTTTGACTTTGTCCCTTTGTTCGTGGAGTACTTTGTTGCTCCTCATATCGTTCAATCACAGACTGAATTATTCATTGGCTTGCTAGCTCCTTATCAGGGTTTTTATAAGGCATATTACTTCACTTTTCGTATCTTCAAACACCAAATGTCCCATTGGGCGTGCCAAATTATCTTCGAGCGGATATTGGCATCGCTAACAATTAAAAGAAGGTTAGACGATTGTGTAAGGAACAACAACATCTCGGGATAAAGTCCTAACGAAGGGTGCTTTATTGATGAAGATTACAATTTGTAAGAATCGAAATGCCTCCAAGGAGCACAAGTGCACTGAATTTGTAAAGTAATTGAAAGTTTAACAAGAAGAACTAAAAGAAATGAAATTACATAATTTTCTGTTCGAGAGTCATTTGATTCGGGGTCCTTTCCTCCATGTTCTATTTTCTCTTTTATACCTCCTTGATAGTTTTTCTTGTAGAACCGTTTGAAAACTGTTCATTGCCCTATAACTACCCACTTCCTCCATTATGGATGACTTGTCAAGAAACTACTGCTTGTAACTGCCGTCATTACTCCCATCATTTAACTGTTTGTAACCAAAATTCTTGGATCGTAGAATGTGATAAGATCGTCCGTTAACTGTTTTAATAACCGTTGCTTTAAATAACAACAAGACACTATACTCACCCAAGTCTTGAGCGTCTCGCAGGCTTGAGCGAGACAGGCCTCTGTTACATAACTCCATCTTGGTCTCTCACAATACTCGTCCAGATTTTGGACGTCTCGCAGATCTTGAGCGTCTCGCAGGTTTGAGCGACGATAGGCCACTGTTATAGATCTTCGTCTTGAATTGTCTTATTTGGGCTCATCCTAACTGAGTTTCATTCTTTGGGTCATTCAATTGAGCCACATTTTTTAATGTCAACAAAATCAAATATTCTTTGTCCCATTTTGAGTTTCTCTCGTCCATCTTTCCAATCATCCACCAAGAGAAAAAATATACGAAACGCGACTCTATAAAACGCATTTGCAGCTTTAAATTGTAATGCACGCGACACAAGGATAAACCTTATCTTTCTCTTAAACTGGACTCTCCTCCTACTAGCTTATTCCCCTTTATTCCACACAGAAAAAGTGTGTCAAAGATAGCTGCAAAGTGGGTGAATCTCGGTTCCTTGGTTTGTAGGTGTTAAGGTTTTTCTCCAGTCTCTCTAATTCCAAGTTTATATTCCTCAATCTTGTTAAATTCTTGCTAATTTATTTATTGTTTGATGCTTGGGTCGCTCAATGTTACATTTTTCCTTATTCATTTTCTGGTTCTTCTTTGATAATGAACCTCATTTGTTCTTGAAAAAGTAGAAATTTTAAAGGAACCGCGGGTGTTGTGGGGACATTTTTTCAGTAACAAAATAATCAAATACAAATATCATTTTAATAAAGCATTTGTTCAATACAGGAAGCCGCTGTAACTGGATATTAGTTGAATCGCTCACAAGTTGTTGGACAATGGCATCCCCGCTTGGTGCTTCTATCCAATCCAGGTTAGGAGCATACAAAACTTTTGCAGAATGCACACCTTCTCGCGTAATTGTTTTGTTTTTTGCTGAATGCATAATTGTGTGTTATTCTGAGGCTTTTGAAACATTATGGCTTTATATCAGTAATTTAAGAAGCCCTTTTCTCGGAGAGGCAAATGGAATCTGTGTGCCAAAAGTAGCCATATCTCGGGTTGGTTTTATGAGAAAGACTGTGGAATGCAAGGAATCAAGAATTGGCAAGCAACCGATACCAGTGCCTTCCAATGTGACAATCACAATGGAAGGCCAAAATATGAGTGTAAAGGGCCCATTGGGACAGCTTGCAATTACTTATCCACGAGAAGTCAAGGTTGATAAGGAAGACCCGGGATTTCTTAAGGTGAAAAAGGCAGTGGAGACAAGGAGAGCCAATCAAATGCACGGTTTATTCAGGTAATTTTCACATATCTCTTTTTTCTTAAGATATCCTCATTGCATTTTCTTTTTTCTACAATGTTAATTCATAGTTAAATACATTTTTCTTCAGCTCCTGAATATTTGAACACTCCACCCGAGGCTAGTGCGAAAATATTATGCATAGCAAATAGTTGAGAAGAGATAATCTGGAATTATTTTTGTGAAAATATTTTTCAGCATTTGTTTGGTAGTCAGACGGTGTGGTGATTTCTCCATTCTTAATCTTTTCTCTGATAAAATGTCTATTGATTTCAACTTGTTTGGTCTGATAATGATGATGCAGGTAATGTTGATTTTAGTGTTCTCACAATAAATTCTCATAGTTTTTTAGGCTACAATCTTAGTTCTCTAGTATGATCAGGAGCACTTTACATATTCCTTCACCCATTTCGTCTCAGCACTCGAGTGAGCCACTACTGGTTTGTTCTTGCTTCTCCGGGTAGCTAGGTTACCTCCAACATACGTGCATTTTTGTGTTGTTGACCTTTCATATGTAATCTAGCCTAGTCCGCTTCTGTGTATGCTTCAACTTTGAGGTGACCATTCTTTGATAATGATGGCCTTCAAGAATAAGAGTATTCTAATGACTACTTCCAAGTGACACTCCAAAGGTGAATGTGTAAATAGACTAACCGATGCTCAGTGCTTAGTTTATATTGTGTAAGTTAGATGGATCAACTTCCTAACTTGTCTGCCTTTCCTTTATATACAGAAGTTCCTTTCATGACTATGAACATTAACAAATACCGGACAGTAAATTACTTGGCCTTTGTTTGGATATAATTGTAAATTTGTTTAGAATTAGTCAAAGTCTAACATTAATTTCAACCACATTCATAACTACTACTGATTATTATCCATACATTTCTTGGACCCACTACTATTCCTCATACTATTTCTTTTTATAAGCCATTTATAAATTTGCCAAACTGAGTGTTAACATGGTAGTGGGGTGAAAAATTCAAAGTAGGAAAAGGGACTTTCGGGAGCCCAGTGGAAGTTTTCAGATTTTTGAGCTTTTGATGGCATCTTGTTAACATGATACTTACCAGTCAAAGTCGCATTTGACCCAAAAAAACTCTGGAGCATTCGAGAAAATAACAAAACTTGAGCTACCTCCAACAAGCTTGTTTTCTTCTCTAACCAGTTCTTTTGTTGATTGTGTTGCTGCAAGAGGATTGATGAATTGTCGCTTTTGCATGCAAGTGTGACTCCACAATATGGTTGAAATATTCCTTCTCGTTTTCTATTTTAGCACAAACTGAATTTTGTGCATTTTATCACCTGGCATGACAAGAAAATTTTAGCACCTTTGAATTTCTCATTGAGAAGATAGATCCAAGTAATCCTTTGACTCATCAATGAACAAAGTAAACCATCTGTGTACAATTAGAAAACAACTAGTGAACTATAATTATGGACCATAGTAAATGGAATATAAGATCTCTAAATACTCGAGGTAATTAAAAGTTACTTTAGCGATTAAGATACTAGTGGGTTTCCTTCCACTTCTTGATGTAAGATACTAAATCCCTCCCTCTTTAGCATTGCCAATTTTCTTTGTAGGCCATGAAAAACACCACATGTAGGATAACAAGTTCCAAAACAATTTAGGGATTTTGATAAGATTACAAGCAATATTTGAGGACATGTAGGATTGAACATGAGTTCAATAGGGTTGAAATTGAACATTTTCTATTAATGGGAATAAACAACCTGTTGGATACTTAAAACAATTGTTTCCTAAACATGAATCTATTTTTTGGGGAATAAATGTCAATCTTCAGACATAGGGGTCAGATGCCCAATTATCCAGGAGTTAGAGGATAAACGGGGTATGGATAGTAAAATTATGGAGGAAGTTGAATTTCCTACTTACAAACTTTCCACACGAGTCTTAATTTCATGAAAGGCCTATCTGAAGCTAAATTGGAGCTATCCACTTCTTCTAAATATTCTCTGGCAGCACCTTGATAAGCATTTTGTAATAAATTAACTATTTCCTTTATCACCAAATTTGGTTTTCCATGTAACTTTTAGCAGATTTCTCTTGTATACATTTTTTTGACAATAGTCGCCCCATTTATTGTCTTCATCCCCATTTCTCATACTACTTTGTTGATTTTGTCATGCAAGAAAATAAAGAAACCAACATCTAACCAGAGAATTGGCCAAAATCATATCGTTAGGATAAAGGCAACTACCTGTTGGTTTGTGTCTTAAACAACTTTCATGACTGAATCTTAAGGTGTAGGTGGATAGCTGATCCCAACATATCATATTTTTTGTTGTTCCATAATGGCGATCAATGTTTTTTGCATCTGAGGCTTCCTTGTTCCTAATGCAGAATGGGAGTGAGAAACAGATGAGAGAAGTAGAAAAGAAGAGAAGGAGAAAGGAAAGGAGAGAGAAGAGAAGATAAAAAGTTATGGGAGAGAGAGGAACATCTAAATTCGAGAGAGTAACATCATAAAAGAACTTAAACTCTTTGCCAGCAGAAACTAAAGGTTGAAACACTTCTTTGGGCGCTAAAATTATGGGTGTGCCTTTGTCAACGAACTTCTTTTTCTTAGGAAATTAGCACTAAACTTTTAATTTCTTACCCTGTTATTTGCTCTACTCCTCGTCTTTGAAAACTATCGGAACGTTGCAAAGAAAATCCTACATGGAATAATTTCAAACCTTAAGTTAGAATAGTCTTGTGGCTATGTGGAAGAATCTCTTACCCCCAGAGTCACTCAAATTTCTCTAATTTCACACATTATATCTGTTTACTGGTGTGCTGGTGGTGGGTTTGAGGGTCACAGGCGTTCTTGGTCGATGAAGAATGATGCTGGATTGACAAACTTTGGTTTAGCTGAACATTTGTGCAGGCTATCGAGTGGGATGCAACAATAGATCTTTCTTCTTTTTTTCGATTGTGCTAATATATAGATTTGTGGCTTTTTGAAAGAAGGAGCTTCAGTGTTGATGAAGGGAAGGAAAGCCATGGGCATTCCAGAAATACTCCAAAAGTTTGATCATTTCCAAGTTAAAAAGTGTTTGACCATTTTCATTTTCTCTCTCCAAAATGATCCTCTCAAAATTTCATCTTTCATACGTCCAATATTTCTTTCTGATCCGCATAGACCAATCAGCAGTTGTCTCTCCATCATTTTAAATACTAATTTAGGGCTTTTTTTACTCCAAAATCACATATCTGAAGAAGGCTTCTTGATTCTCACTCTTCATATTAATATTTTCTTTTCTTTTTTTGCTTATCTACATTCACTTCTTTGCTACCAGCATGTTTTATTTTTATTTTATATTTTCAGAAATGGCATCCCATGACCCACGAATTAACCGTAAAATCCAATCTCGATTTACTTTCTGGACCTTCTACATTTTAGAATTGAAGTTAACTCAAATGTGTTCTCATGTCATCTCTATCTGAGAATGTAAAGATTTTTAAAAAAAAAAAAGTGGGGGGAAGCCTCTTTTTTGTGTGTGTGTGTGTGTGTGTGTGTGTGTGGGTGTGTTTCACGGGATGTTATAAACAGGATTTCATGGGCAAGAAACAACAAATTCTACTAGAGTAATTGATGTTCAACATAAATGGAGAAAATCGTGGAGGAGATTAATCCTTGAAAGTATGGTATTCCGAGACCTTATGTTAATTAGTTCTATTCGCAGTTGCGAGTAATTTAAAGCTGTATTGAGTTGCTGTCTAGAGTTTTGTTATAGGAAAACATTTCATCTACAATAATAATGTAATCTCATAGAAGAACGCCATTTCAGAAAGATTTACATTGTCAAAGATACTGAATAGCCAAAGCCCAAAAGAGTAGTTTTGGCAGAAGTACTCACTCCGGTCAAATAGCAAATCAATTTCGGTGGTGTTGAATTGTGATGAATTTATATTGGATTAGTGTGAATTTTCTTAAGAATCGTGAACAGTAATTTCTCTTTCTTTTCTCCTCATCTTTATAATCTCTGTCTTGAATCTATGCAATATTACCACATCTTCTTAATAGTGTCCCCTTACAAAAGCCTTGACCCTCAACAACAGGACCAAATTTTTTGCTTCAAAACACGCGCTCAAAGCCTTTGTTATCATTCATAAACTACTTTTTTACAATTAAGCCCCTATTTGGTACATTAAAATTTTCATTTTCATTCTTCTACTCATTTTCAATCACACATTTTTCAATAAAATAATATTTTCTTCTTTTTCAACCGCACATTCTCTATCAATCTATTATTCCAAAATACNATATTACCACATCTTCTTAATAGTGTCCCCTTACAAAAGCCTTGACCCTCAACAACAGGACCAAATTTTTTGCTTCAAAACACGCGCTCAAAGCCTTTGTTATCATTCATAAACTACTTTTTTACAATTAAGCCCCTATTTGGTACATTAAAATTTTCATTTTCATTCTTCTACTCATTTTCAACCACACATTCTTCAATAAAATAATATTTTCCATCACATCAATAACTTTTCCTTCTTTTTCAACCACACATTCTTTATCAATCTACTATTCCATAATACCAAAATAATGTGGCTCAAACACACCCTAAGGAACAGTTTTTAGAACTCCTTATCTTACTTTCAACCCCCCAACCCCCTTTTCCAAAACCATTGTCCTAATGAAAACTTTGCTGTTCCTGTTATTTTCCACTCTTGGCCATACAAATGCATTTTACGAATCTTGTAAACTGATCTGTTTTTTGCTGCATAACATTCGTCTTTGATTACTTTGTATTTGAATCACACACTTTCTATGAAAACCAGTTTCCCACCTATTTTAAGCATCAAGAGGCTGTCACGGATTTATTTGAACAAGCTACAATCAGATATCAGAGACTGAAATGCTCACTCAAGCTATTTCGAATGATCTCTAGCTCAATGTAAAGTATTTTGAAAATGAAATCAACACTGGAAAATGGTTACTTGATATTGTTGACTGAATAGGTTCACTATGTTCTTGATGGCGTTTTTAAATTATATTTGGATTATACTTCTGGTGTTCCTCTTGATTTATCTTATTTTATCTTGTCAGGACCCTTACCGATAACATGGTGGTGGGTGTTTCTAAAGGATTTGAGAAGAAACTTCAGTTGATAGGTGTAGGGTATCGTGCTACAGTTGAAGGAAAAGACATTGTTCTTAATCTGGGGTTTTCCCATCCAGTTAGGATGACAATTCCTGATGGCCTGCAGGTGAAAGTGGAAGATAACACGAGAATCACCGTGAGCGGGTACAACAAATCTGATATCGGTCAATTTGCTGCGTCGATTAGGAAGTGGAGACCTCCAGAGCCATATAAAGGTAAAGGTGTAAAATACGCGGACGAAATAGTAAGAAGAAAGGAGGGTAAAGCTGGCAAAAAGAAGTAAAGATAGGTGTATTTTTGTGTATGCCTCCTCTCCCATTTCCTTTCTAAATATTCTTCTAAGATATTTGGGACAGTTATATTAACCTGGCTGATAGTTGTGTAATGCAGTAAGAGTTACTTCAGTTCAAACATTATGTATTAACTTCCTTGATCAAGCAGTATTTCATTTATTTTGACAAACTTAAATCCCCTCTTTGCTATTACATAAATAGGAAGATATAAAACTATTCGTGCACTACAATACACATGGACAAAAGTTGTCAGTCCACTTTGTTTCAAATTGGTCGTTAATTTTTTTTTTTATTCCTTTTAATGTTTGGTAAGTGTTTGTTTATAAACGGCTTAAATCATAAATGAAAATAAATGAGTAATACCTCGAAAATATGTAAATAAAAAGTAGCTTGAATGTGCATTAACAGTTTATAAATATGAACCAAATATAGGTTTCTAATGGAATATTTATTGAAGCATTTTTTATTTGATAGGTCCAAGTCTTTTAGAGCGTTTGTAATTAGGATGGTGACAAATTTCGTCAAACTCGATATTCGCGGGACCTCATCTCGAATGGGACAAGGATTACCTGCTTAATTAGGTATTTGGGTCGGGGACTTTGCTTCGAGTGGGTATGGGTAACAAGAGCTCAACCCATTTAATTTAATTTTTTTTAAAGATTTCAATATTTTAAATGGAAAACTCTATGAAATTTCATTAGTTCTAATAGAAGGTAACAAAATTATCTAAAGAATATGACAAACAATAAAAATATTAGTTTACCAAATATATTTGAATAATTTAACTTTCAAAAATAAATGAATTAAAAAAATTAATAAATATATTATTGTTCCACTTCAATGAATGAGGCAATAAAATGAATTATCAATTTTTTAAAAAAAAATTAAAATTAATCGGGCCCGCCCTGCCTTATATGGGTAATGGAATGGAAAATTACCTAATGGGGCAGGGGAGGTTGCTCCAACCCGTCCCATCCTTATTTGCAATGATAGTGTAAATTGGTATTTACAAAATCACTTTTATATCCTCATTTAAAATTCGGTAGATCTAAATTCAATTTTTGCATCAATAGGAAGATCTAAATTCACTTTTTGCCTCTTATGAGTACAATTTACATCTTTTTTTGGGGAAAAAAAACCTTTACTGAAAAATGTAAATTGCATTTTCTTTGCATACACCTCTATTGAAAAGATTTACGCCTACTTTTGAAAATCTGAATCACAATTTAAATCTATTATACATCACAATTAAAGATGCTCTTAATGGTGTTTTTTTACATTTTACCCCTTCATCTTTTTCTTGGACCAGTCTGTCTCCTTCTGTTGTGAAATTGACAAATTAACTTCTACAGTTCTTATTTTCTTTTCGTTGTCTTCACTTCTTATTTATGTTACTTGAGGAACAATCACGTGAAAAACGTGCATACTCAAGTCTAATGTTGTGAAGTTCGTTACTTGTTAGATAGTTGTCAAACAAAACTTAAAATTATAAACTTTTGAAAGAAAAAAACTCCCTCGGACAACTACTTTTACTTTAGAAGGGCATTAGTCAGCCCAATACTCAACCAGCTCCCCTAGGCCAGGCTGGGCCCATCTCGGCCCAAAAACTTAAGTTGCCTATATCCTCCCAATGATCAGACAAGGGAAATAGACTATATAACATGAACAAATATGTAGAATAAAGTTGCATTTCTGTTTTCTTAAGAAATGATAAGAGGTTTTACCCCCCAAAAGAACTTGAAAGAAACAAAGAAAAAATGTCAACAATTTCTACACATCTAAAGCTTTATTCTAAGCTTAGATTCGATTCTATAATAACCCCTTTTCCTCAAGACCCTCCAATTACAACTCATCAAGCCAACCTACCTGTAAAAAAAGAGTCTTCGAGTCGTAATTTTCCAGCTATAAGGGAGTCGTATAACTCCTTGGCAATAAGCAAGTTCTCGAGCAGCTGGACCATCAGCCAACATCATCATAATATATTTATCATTCTTAACCACTTGATTCGGGGAAAAAAGAGACGCAACCAGAGTTATTACGCTTCAACAGTCAGTTGATTCGATAAAATGATTCTGATCCAGTCTCTTCCTCCAATGGCGTCATATTTAGATCTGGTAGAATAAAGCCTCCATTGGATGTCTCTTTGTCTTTTAATTTGCAGGAATGCGATGAAGCCAGTTCAAAACTAGGACTATGTCGATGCTCAGTTGTTGATGCCTCTACCTGTTTGGAAACTTCAAATGTTGCACCCAAAACACTCGTTGACTGTAGATTTAGATCCAACTGCGAAATGGCAAATTCCTAATGTTATTCCTCCAATAATACGAGTAATAATCAGAGCAAATGCAATAATCACTAGTATAAGGATTACCTTCATTCTCTTCACGTTGTGGCTCCAGGCATCCTGTTCACACACAGTCATTCGTGTTGAAGCTAATTCCTGTTTCACCAGTTATGGCGTCTTAGTCAAATGGGACCAAACAAGAAGTACAAATATGGATACAATAATCACTAGTTGAATAATTTTTCAGTTAAATAAACCTACCTTCCTCAAATGAAGTTTCTCCTTCAAAACCAAGTTATCATCCTCTTTGAGCTCAGAAAATGGCTGCCAACGACAATCATTCATTAATTAACGATGAAAAAGAACACATCATGCTCCAAGACAAGGTACACATGCATATTTAAGCCATAATCAAGTAATAATTCAATTATTAAAAGTGAAGGTGCAAAGAAAGGAAGTCGGGATACAATATTGACACGTTCAAATGAATCAGATTCCATGCTTGACGAAACATAAATGCAAAATTATTCACGAAAGGTTGAGATAAAATCATTTAAAAGAAATATATGACAACGCATGTACGTGAAGCCTCGTGGAAGGGCTCCACATGAATTCATGACTACATAGGAAGGTGACACAAGAGGGGAACAGCTTCCTAGTCATACTCTCACGCAACTTTCAACTTCTCCATATGACTGAGATTTTATGTAAAGGGAATAATCCACTGTATTCTCCCCACAAATTTCAGCCTGCACCTCAAAGCTAAATCCATGAGATTCTACTCCATCCTCATGGTATTTTATACACAATACCAGAAAATTAGTCCTAACCCAAGTAGTAACATATATAACATGATCATAAATCAAAAATTAAATTATAAGGATGCTCTATACATCCGCTCACAAAACAAAAAGTGGCTTCTCATGGCAGCATGAAGAACAAGGCCAAACATGGTCTAAGGGTACATCCAAAAGAAGCGGCTTAAAAAAGTAAGGCCAAACATGCTCTAAGGGCACATCCAAAAGAAGCCGCTTAAAAAAGGAAGGCTAAACATAGGTCAAAAAGGTATGATAAATTAATTAGACGAGCCCCCCAAAGAATTCACTGAACCATACGCACCCACATACACAAAGAGGTTAACCCAGAATGAAATTCCCAAAACCCACACCACATAACGGGTCCCACCTATTCTTCATGTGGGGACCCCCAACAGACCAGCTCAAGACCCATTTGTAGGGGGGGTTCAGCGCATCAAAACCGGCCACAAATTTGACTATTCAGAGGGGTATTTTCGTCATTTAAAAGAAACTACTAGCATAAAACACACTCGTGAAAAACTGAAAAAAGTTAAGTGGATCTGGCGTTTCAAAAGAGATAGGTACTCTTATATTGGAAGCAGCGCTGACGATGAGGCATGAACAGGTCATAGGGAAGAAAGAGGCGAGAAGAAATCGGGGTTTTCACGGGTATTTAAAATTAATAAATTCCCACACTCCAATCGTAAAACAAAAGGCAGATCACAGGTCGACCATTAATGGCTGATATAAATCCGTAATTTGCCGAAAGTTTACCTTGAGGTATAAACAGAAAAACGAGGAGAAATGAAAGGTAAATTTTCTGAAAATGTGTTTTCAATTGGAAAAAATAGACACAGAGTCCAGAAATTTGAGTATTTTCAAAACTGTAAATAAACTAGTGAAAAAAGCCAGAAATCATGACAAGTATTTTTTACGTTTTCGAACAAGAGAAAGTTAACTCGACCATGGAGAAATCCTATCGACCTGAAAAATAAGCCATTTTATAGATCGGAAGACCAGGAATCCGGTGCGACCATCGAAAAATCGACGCCGATGTTATTCATTATACACGATAGTAAAAAAGAAGGTATCCTCAAGAGAGATGAAAATAACGCAACAATTCTGTAAATTGTTATCGTTGGTTAAGAAACGGATAGAGGCGATAAAAACGACGTAATTGACGTCATTCTGAAAGAGCTGAAAAGGTAAAGCGCGAGAAGAAGTGGCACAGGTAGAGATCTACGCCGACCAGAAATTTGCAACAATCTTCACATTTAGAGGAAAATGAGACTACAAACCTTGGATCTGACGGAGGAGGAAGGATCGGAAGGTAGGCGACTTGACTCGTCGTAGCCGCCATCGCTTGGAGAGGAAGCGCCGCCACTCCACGAAGTCAGCGGAGTGGTAGGGCTAAATCTCGTGTTCGTAGTAGTAGTGGTGGCGGACTCTTTTTTTATCACGGTGACCGGCTTAGTCCTCGTCTGGCGGAGTCCCCACTTTTGCGGCGGTAAAGGAATAGAGCAAGGAGGCTTCGAAGGGGGTTCCGATGAAGACGACTTCCAGAGACGCAATAATAGTTCCACCACCACCGCGTCGTCCGTCAAAGCCGCCCTTACCCAATCGTCCTTCATCACCACCGGCAGCGAGCGTCCTCCTTCAGCTATTACAAGATTCAATGAAGATTGTAGAGGTGATTTTCGTGAGGGTATATAGAATCTTGAGAGAGAAAAGGGGTGCTTAGGTAGAGAGAGAGAGAGAGAGAGAGAGGGGTGGATTATGCAAAGTAAGGAGAGGCGGACAGAGAGCGCGTGCGTGTATAATATATATATATACGAGGGAGAAAGAAACTCAGAAACTGAAGAACTCAATAAAGGAAAAATTAGAGTAGTTTCGTCAACTTGAGAGATTAAATTTTCAATTTTGTTGAGGGTAGGTAGGTTCTCTATGTACATTTTTTTATTCATTTTCAATTATAAATTTTCAATAAAATAATATTTTTCGTCACATCAATAATTTTTTTTTTAACCACATATTTCTCATCATGCAACGGTAAAAATGCATTCGTTACTCCCAAAATGTGCACCGAGGGCTAAATAAAATAAAAAATTAAAAACTCAAAAAATATCAAGAAAAATAAAATCTGCCGCGAGCCCATACCCAATTTGGCAAA
>CAIGRH010038070.1:8055-22433 GCA_903798295.1 Fraxinus nigra | reverse complement strand
ACTTAAGGGACCAGAAGCATACAACGCTTCCAGAGTGCAACGATAAGCATGCAACTCTAACCTATGGATACTGGCTTCTATTTCTTCTTTTGGGAGATGTAGACCATTTTTTCCCTCACAGCCTGAGCCTGGACCATAACACGACTCTGCATCACTACCAGGAGTATCTGTCAATTGGCATGGTAGTGGTATGATGTGACTATAACAGTTGTTTGGACTGTGATTAGTAACACTACAACTGCCAACAGAACATGCATCACTATCAGAATTATTAAATTCTGAGCTTCTCAACCCACAGTAGCCATAAATATCATTTTGTTTAGGCCTCTCCATTTGATTATATCCATATGATCTATTAAAGGAAGCATGCATGTTTTTTTCACCCAGGATTTCTCTTGGGTAAGTAACAGCATCTACCTTTTCAATAATGGGGCCAGAAACCACCCTATTCTTCATTTCTTCTTTCTCAATTACTCTTATCTTCTGGACATGTCCATTATTTGCTTCAATAACAGATGAGCAGTAGGGGGACATCCTCTTCAGGGACCTTGAAGATACTAGATGAGATTCCCGTACACCAATATCATTCTGAATGTGCATGGAATACTTTTGAGGTTGATTTTTATCCATCGCATTAACTTCAGGGCCCTGGAATCTCATCTTTTGATAATAATCTGAAGTCAATAGCTTGCTAACTTTTCCATCATCATCACATCCTCTGGAACCCTGCAAGCAGGAAGCAATAGGAGATCAGAGATTGCAAAATTGAGAAGAAAGCAACATTGACACTGTTGTGTGGTTATCATAATATCTGGTCAATCAACTCACATCAAGAAATATTTACTGCCGAAAATTAAGATAACTAAGAAAGTAAAGTACCTGTCCCATTAAAATCCATTTGTCATTGTGCCATGTTTGTCTCACCCTAGCATTTGATCTATTGATTATTAATTCCTCTGAGCACCCAAGAAGCCTTACTAAATATTGATCGCCATTCAAAACCTTCAAGATCACAGCAATCTTCCATGAACAATCATCAAACACCTCCACAATGCTTCCGGCTGTGCAATTCTCCAAACCTTCCACGAGAGGAGGGCATGGCCTCAGAAACTTCCTTGCTACCCTTTCCACCATTGGCTGAGTGGCATTACCTGGATAACAATCAAATTTCACGTCATAAGTATGGCCATTGACAGATAGTATCTCAGCCATATGCCACGAGACTGGATCCCCACTTTTATCCATAACTTCTACTTTACTCCCTCTTTTGAGCCTCATTGTGAGCGATATAAAACACACAAAATCACAACCTGTCGTTGCCATGAAAACAATATATCAATTAACAACATAGTTATAAGAGAACCAGTCAATAGACGTGAAAGAAAAAATTCTGGTAAATGATAAAAGGTAAATAAAAACCTCATCTGCATCTTATAGCATAATAGCAAATAAAAACTAAAATTTTAAAACTTCTTTTCCAGAAGAATCAACTTTGAAAATCCAAAGAAATCCCCAAACATTGATTGGAAATCAACCAAAATTTAGATCTTTTGGGTAAATGAGGTAACCATTTTTGACAACTTCCGAAAATCGGTGAAAAAAAAATAGTTCAAAACACAACAACCCTCCTTGAAATCATCGCTCTAAATTAATCTATAAACTGAAAGGTAAAATAATTCTTCAAACTTTCTAAAGAAAATATTAATAATTAGTATTCTAAACAAAAATTGAGTTAGTTACTATATCTACACAAGTTAAACTTCTTTAAACCTAAACTCATTGAAAAAATAACAATAAAAAATATAAAAATGGAAACGATCCTCAAAAATAGATTTAAATTTTTTATCAATCAACAGAAAAATGAATTAATACCATAGAAGATACAATATATTACAAAATCCCCAAATACAAACGCCAAAAACTTAACCAATTGAGAGGTTCAAAGCCCCCAAATTGAAACCCTAAGACTACGAAATTACTCACCTGTAATCAAAATTGGAGGAAAAAACTCGATCTGAGAAATTTCCTATTGTGTGGTTTGATCTCTGGGGATTTCTAAATCACACTTTGAGAATTTTATTTTGTGTTCTAGGGTTTGTTCTTTGGCGTGAGGAAAATTAATTGGGACAAATGAAAATTAAAAAAATGTTTGTAAATATGAGGTGGAGGGTATTATTGGAATATTAAAATCTCGGTTCAGAATTCAATCGATACCAGAAAAATGGAAAAGAAAAGTAGGGGTGCATAATGCACGCCCTCGTTTTTACTAGAGATTAAAATTAAAAAAATTATTAAATTTTGATAAAAATTGATTCAAAAAAGGAAAAATTACGGCAACAGTACCAAATCTTTCACTTTTTTTACAGAGTTTGCTCAAACCTTTCATTTGTACCACCCACGATACTAAACATTTAAACAATTCGCACCGAAGTCTAAATTGACAGAAACCGTTAATTTGACCGTTAGTTGACCAATAATTAAATATCTGACAAATTGTTGACCAATTTCTAAATGGTAAGTATGTAATTTTAATTTTTTCATATAAAAAAAATTAATATAAAAGAATTATATCAATAATAAATAAATATTGTTGACATTAAAAATTTACATTTTACTTTGTTCTTTTTTATGAAGAAATATGTCAATAATAAGACATGTTCGGTAGAGATTAAAATTGAAAAACTAGTCGTTATTATTGACTTTTATTAGACGAGTGAGACCCAATAACAATCATATTTTCAATTTTCATTGGATTTTAATCCCCTATTGAACGGGGCCTAAATAAATATTGTTGACATTGGAAATTGTATGAACAAAATTTGTCAACTTAAAAGGTAAATGAGAGTTTTTATTGATAGTGATTTGCAAATCACAATTGTAACTGCAAATGTTTCCTCATCTATCTTGAAGGAGATATTTGAAATGTGAAGTACTTCTTGGATTCTCTCATCTTGTCCTTTATCCAGGTTCTCATCATTCATTTTATAGGAAAATGTTTATATGCATTCTTCATTTTCTTGTCTTATTAGTTACAATGCCGAGCTGACAAAGTACATTATTGGCACATTTGGATTGATAAATGAGTTCAACTTGTCAGATCATTACGAGTTAGCCTTAAATGTGGTCCCCAGCAATTAATAAACTACTTAGGGAACGAAGTTAAGGCATATGATTAGTAAAATTGGTGGGCGCTGACGTAAGGCCTTCCATATGTCACTTGTCGGTTGACTGTTTTGTACAATGTGAAAGGAATCTTTAATCATTATATCCCCTCAAATCTTAACAATAACGTAATTCGAACTGATTTCAGATAACTGAGCTTAGATTATCAATGCTTACAACAAATTGTAGTTAACGACCTCGGAGGTCGGATATCAACAAACATTACAATTACTTTTTAGTTAGTAATATTAAAAAAAAAATAGTTTTAACAAATTTAATATATATATATATATATATCTTAAAAGAGTCAATCCATCATTTACTGTTCATTTGTAAAGCATTTTTTATCCCCATTTTATCAGCAGGTACTCACTACCTATCCACGCATCTGTTCAAAAGAAAATGGTACTATAAACTTCTTCTTACTCACAATTGTTGACTGGGAAAAGATAAAAAGGAAGCATTCACACAAAACACGTCAACTTCACATAACATTATATATTCTTACCAATCTCTGATGTCATTAAAATGATTTCCCTTTCTTTTATCATCTTTTTTGATAAGCACACACTTTTCTAAGTTTGATTTGATATATAAGAATCAAAAGAGAGATTCCAATATGTTTGACCTGCTCAAAGTTCATTTTCGATCCCAAGTTGTATTTCCACCGCACGGCTCTTTTTTCTTGTTAACCTGAATAGCAGACCAACAAATACCATCCATCAAGAAAAGTAGTGCAATCTGCATGCTAGATTCTATTCATGGAAGATTGTTCTACTTTGTACATCTAATGCAATATAAATCATGCTAATTTAATATTGATTCTCAATAAGTAATTAAAATGTAAAAATTAAATACTAACAGAAAATTCTATCATATCTAAATAAAAGTTAAGATAATAACTCATCAATCTCTAATATTATAAAGAAAATAATAAACAAAAAAAATTAACTTATTTATCGTAACTTAATAAAATAAATACAAAAATTGAAGAGAACAAATTTTTTCGAGTGCCACGGACAACTTATCAGTACTTGTCGATGATACTCAACAACATAACGATAATAACGTTGATGCTTATTGCTAATGAAGGTGTGTTGGTAATCACCAAATTATTGTTGTCGATTATTCCATCTGAATTATCAATAGTTATATTGTATGCGATCACCGGTGAGATTTTCATCACCAATTATTTGTTCTACTAATTTTTTATTTGTTATTTTACTTTTGTTCTAAAAAGGGAACCATGACAATTCTGTCTAAACCTCTAAATTGTCGAAGTCGTTTCTTCTCACTTAAAGTTTAAAAGCAAACTCCATATTCATAAAGTAGGATTTAATAAAAATTGATGAAATACGTGATTGAAAAATTATATGTGTCATAAAATGTGTGATTAAAACTAATTAATAATTATTGAATTTAACTTAAAATTTTAGACCACACCAAACATAAAAATATCTTATTTAAAAGTTGAAGGTCAACTTGATACTGGTACAATAAGTTGGGGGTAGATGGTTAAAAAATTTCGCATAAAGTCATAATCAACATTTTCTTTACGTTTCTCTTGGTTTAATGACAGTTTATGTGGATAATGATGCATTGATAGCTTGACTATGTTTAAAAAACATAAACATGATCTTTCACAATTCATTGTAAAATAACACTTACATTCATGTTACGAATAATTGTAATTGAGTCTAATTTGAAATTTTATCCAATTTTAAAATTTGAAAACATGCTAGAAGTAATTGTCAGCAGGTTAGTCAAGTCGTGTCTGTAGTAAAAATGGAGGATTATGCAAGCCACTTTGTCAAAAGGATTTTGACAGATACAGTAATAAGAGTGTAGGTCAAATGATTGGATGATAGAATGTCATGTGACATTAGTCGACCTATCGACACTGACTTAAAAATGGATAAAAAAATTTCTATCCAACAGACAAATGATACACATACTCACCCGAAGTAAATGAATTTCCACTGCATTACCAGAGAGAATTTCATGCATTTTCATATAACAAACTTAATTATAAGCAGCTTAATTACGAGAGAAAAAAGCAAAATTAAAAATCCAGCAGAATAAAATTATCCCAAAAACATGGACCAATCGTGTATATGCAGCTAGGGCCTGGGTGAAGGTTCTGCTGTCGTGGTATCTTCACGCAAGCTCACTAAAGATGGACTACAAGTATCGGAAATAAGAACATGTGGTATGACTATACAGATATTGTCTTTAGCCCATACAATGAATACTGGAGGCAAATGCGTAAAATATGCATTCTGGAGGCCCCGAGTGCAAAATATGTTCGGTCATGCAGCTCCGTAAGACAAGATGAGGCTTCAAGTATTGTCAAATCTCTTCAAGCATCTTCTGGAGAAATCATCAATCTAACTTGACATACTGTGTGCATTTATGAGTTCAATCACATGAAGAGCAGCTTTCCGTAAGGTTGTGAGGGATAGAGACACCTTGATATGGCAGTTGAAGAAAGGGGTAACCATGACAGGAGGCTTTGAGTTGGCTGATTTAGTCCCCTCCTTCAAGTTGCTACATGTCAGAAGTTGGAACAAACATAAGTTGTTGCCGATGAGGCACAAGCTTGATGCAATTCTGGAAGTCATTGTTGATGAACACAGAGATAACCAAGCTACATCAAAGAAAGGCAATGGAGAGTTCGGTGGAGAAGACACAGTCAATGTTCTCCTGAGAATGAAGGAAACTGAGGAACTCAACTTTCCCATAACAAACAACAACATCAAAGCTGTTATTTTCACAAGTGAAATGATATTTAAAAAGATTTGGCTTGTTTGATATGATGGACTATTTATAATATTAGGCTATATTTTGACGCTTACAGTTATAAATATTTGGGACTTGTTTTCAGCTGAAACCAGACCTTATCAACAACGGTTGATTGGGCCATGGCGGAAATGATGAGAAATCCAGAGGTGATGGCAAAGACGCAAGCTGAAATAAGACCTACTCTCAAGGGAAAGAAAATGGTCGACATGGGTGATATTCAAACACTGAAATATTTAGAGTTAGTTATCAAAAAAACTTTTAGGTTGCACCCTCCAATTCCTTTATTCCCAAAAGCATGCAGGGAAGAAATAAGAATTTATGGATACACAATACCTCTAAAATCCAAAGTCCTGGTAAATATTTGGGGCATGGGAAGAGATCCAGCATACTGGGATGACCCCAAAAGCTTCAAACCAGAGAGAATTGAGAATAATTCCACCGATTTCTTGGGAAATAACTTTGAATATCATCTGTTCGGGGCAGGAAAGAGGATTTGTCCAGGCATGATCTTAGCAAATCTTTATCTTCCTTTAGCTCAATTTCTCACTTCGACTGGAAACTTCCAAAAGGAAAGAGTATTGCTGACAGACATGATTGAGGCAGACGGAATAGCTGTATCGATGAAAAAGAGCCCTTCCTCGTACCTACATCCTACACGCCTTCCATCAAAGCAAATTAATAATCCAAGAATAATGAGGCTTATTTAGTCAGAGGATTCATGTTTCAAATGATGAAATGAAACCTCAAGGTGTTCAAGGATGTTGATAGATTAAGTTTTAACTTTTCTGCCATTTTATTCTCTCAAGATATTTATGGTCATACCACCTCATTCCCTACTTCAACACTCCGATTTCTTGGGCATAAAATTCTACTACCTGCACTAGGAGCAACAGAGTAAGATTGTAAAAGGCTATTGTTGGGATTACGTACAGTTTCCAATTCGAAACTATCATAAGACATTTATGTTTCATTCAGATATATTTTCGTTATTGCCTACAAAATCGTGATTAGTGGAATTCATATTCTCAAGAAAAATTTCCAATACAACATAACATTATGACAGGATAAAACATGGGGAAAAGGGAGTTTACCATCAAGGCAGCAAATCGTTTTATAACTCTCCTTTGGAACAAGAAAAAGAAGATTTATAAGTCATAATTGTTGGCGTTTGGCCATATAAATCTCCAACAGTCGACCTGTAACTTTCTACTTACTAGAACTTCGTAAGTTAATTATCACATGACCTCTATCGAGCATTTCATTATGCAATCAACAACTCTACTGCGACTCCCTTCCTTCTAATATCCACCACTGCGTACAAATAAAAAGAACATAGGATTTATCCTTTTTCATTGAATCTCCTCCAAGACCTCTGAAAATGTAATGACATCGAGCAATAGACCATGGGTAAGCAACTCCGAGTATGTATCCAAAGCAAAAAGTGCACCCCGATCCTCAAGAACGAACCAAATTGAATATCAACCCACATCTCATTTTTCAGCCTCCTTCACAAATCCACCAAACAATGAAGATTAGGGAGAAGGCCAATTCGAACATCTCTATTTAAACATTAATATCCGCCTCCAAAGCCATCAATGATAAATCATGTGCAAACAGAACTAAAACCCATCTCCACCAACTTTTTCATCCTTTCTTTTGCCTCAGCTGTTCGGCCAAATTTGCACAAGCCACGGATGAGAATGTTGAATGTGAAGTTAGTAGGGGCAATCCCTAAGCTCATCATATGGTCAAACATTCCAAGTGCTTTTCCACTCTCACTTCCATTGAAATATCCCTGAATCAAAATACCATATGTGACAACATTCACTTTAAAGTTCTTTTGTAACATTTTGGAAACAAAATCTATTGCTGCATCCATATTCCCTTTTCTACAGTTTCCCAGAATCATATTGCTATACACATTTGCAGTTGGCTCAACTCCTTTATCTATCATCTTATCCCATATAGCATATGCTTTGTCCATCATACCTACTTTACAGAACCAGGATATGAAATTATTGTAAGTATATACATTTGCAATGCCAGTCTCAACAGCCATATCAAAAAGTTTGGTTGCATCCTCCATCAATCGAGCTTCCAAAAACCCTTTAATTAAAGAATTTACAACACAGACGGATGTAGGAATACCTGCCTGTTTCATTTCCTTATGTATCTCCTGCACCTTCTCCATATCTCCACTCCTACAGCACCCTTCTAAGATGACCGAATAAGTGATCTCGTTTGGAGTAAGTTCATCTTTAATCATATTGAACAATTCTAAGGCACCGTTCAAATCACCATGCAGATAGCACCCCTTCATCAAATTATTAGCAACCCTCAAATTCATCGGATGCCCACTTCTAATCATCTCATCCTTAAGCCTTATGGCCTCGACTATATTCCTTTGCTTCAGACAAGTACAGATCACACGAGTAAATGAATTCCCTGACACAACCAACCCCTTTTCCTTCATCTCCCTCAACAAGGAACAAGCTAGTTTATCGTCCAGTTTCCTACAAGCAGCCTCAACAGCTGTTCTGTAAATAGATGCGTCAAGCTTAATTCCACTACCCCTCGCCTCCATGAAATACTTCTGAGCCTCCTCTACCTTACCTACTCGCAAACACGCAAGCATCATCAAATGTACAGTTGCATAATTATAACCTGGTCTTAAAACCACACATCTAAACAAACTCTGCGCCTGGCCAAGCATATTTCGCTCAACCAATGCACTCAATAAATTTGTTGTATATGGGATCCACGGCATCATACCACAAATAACCATTGTTCTGAAACAACCTATAGCATCCGTATACCTATGCCCCTTAATATAAACTTTTAATAAGTAATTAAATACCCGCGGATTTAACTCAAAACCAAATCTTTTTGAGCAATTAACAATGCGACGAACAATAACAGCAGCCGAGAGTACTGAATCGCTGCAGACGTAGTGATTAAGCAAATTCTTAGCCACACGGAAATGTTTAGGAGACTTTACCAAAATGTGCAGCAAGACTCCCAATGGGTCAGCGGACCCGGATGCAAAACCGTGATTTTTCTCAGCCCACATGTAGTACTCGAGGGCAGAAACTGGGTCATCATTCCGGGCTAAAAGGGTTCTTATGACAATTGCCTGTGTTAAAACTCTGTTTTCCGATATTGTTTTTTGAGAAGTTCGGATCTCGACAGAAGTTTGGGGGTCTGATGTAGGTTCTTTGCCAATATCGTCAGTGTTTGAGGGGAATGGTTCGGAAATTTTATAAAGGGAAGTGGAAGGAGAAGCTGATGAATTAGATTTGCGAAGGATGAGAGAAAACAGTAATCTTCGAGGGATCATTGGAGAAGAAGATAGTAACTTCATATTACTTGTTTTCTTTTTATTTTCTGCAAGTAGAAAACCCTTTTTCAAGGTTTCATTCAAGAAAATTTGCTAGCAACTTTTATTAGGGCTTTTGGCCGTCCCTAGCCGATGGGGCAACTGTGTAAGTCCCAATTTGCCTTCCATTGTTTAAAATTATTTTTTCTATTTACTCATTTTTTATCTTACAATAAAATATTCTATATGTAGCTTCAAATTTTTAATCAAACCTCTCCAAAAATTCATTTTCAAAACAATGACCATCAAACGGAGGCTAACTGGTCCCTAATCTTCATATCCTGACACAAACATCCTTAACGTTTTACTTAATCGTGAAATTGGTCCTTTTACATTCTTTAACGATTTAGTTCCCTAATCTTGAAGTTTGGTATTATGAAAAGTTGGTCTAGTTCAATTTGCACTAAACTCAGTAGTTCACTCTACCAATGAACTCATTAAGTTACGAGTTTACTAGTCAATCTTAACATATAAACTCATTGAGTCGAGAGTTCGTTAATAAGTTTGAATGTATGGACCCACTGAGTCACTAGTGCACGGTTGAGAAAATCGTCCACCCCCCTATTTCATATGGGGTCGATTTTCTTTATTCTTGCTCAAACAAAATTTATTTAGCCCATGTTTGATATTGATTTAAATCGGACTTTAATCTAAATCAAAGTCAAACAATCAATATTAATTACATATTTTATGGTCTACAACTTTTTAATCACGCGCTTAAAAAACTTTTAGTAAAATCTAGTAAGATCTTTAATCACCCACGAAATAATGGCTTAATTTGTTTCTTAAATTGATGCACAAGATATTTATCAAACAATGAAATCACTAACTTTTATGGGGACCAATTTTAAGCACCACATTCGTGCAAAATTAAGCCATTAATCAAAGTTTTAAATTTGTATCAAACCTGAAATTTAAGAACAAAAACTGCATATTAAAAATGTATTAAGTTTTAGAATTTAAAACTTTTTAATATTTATGTTGCAACAAAATGGTGCTGTCCGCCGAAAAAAGACAATTGACAGTGTGGTACCAATGAAGCTGTTCTTCGAGAATGTCGTTGAAACTGGAAAACCTTTGTAATCCTCGCCAACAATTCCAAACCTGTCTGGCCAACGACAAAAAAGAAACCAATTTGGAATAAATTTTTGACAGATTAAGATTTAAGAAGATACTACCAATAACTGGAAACCTTGTCGTGACAATCAAACTATGAAAGTT
Source organism: Fraxinus nigra (assembly GCA_903798295.1). Classification (NCBI taxonomy): domain Eukaryota; kingdom Viridiplantae; phylum Streptophyta; class Magnoliopsida; order Lamiales; family Oleaceae; genus Fraxinus; species Fraxinus nigra. The sequence continues at coordinate 11,872 of CAIGRH010038070.1, read as the reverse complement.
TTTCATCTTATATAAACATGCCCTTAACCAAGGAATTAATCAATAGCACCACAAATAATTGTTTCTGCCAAATTTGCTTATTTTCTCCAGGCTCTTTTTCATGGCTTCACCACCACCATTTGTACTTCCTCCTAACCTAATTCCCGACGAGGCCAACCCGCCATGGATGAGCAAAGGCGACAACGCATGGCAACTAACCGCGGCTACGCTAGTCGGCTTACAAAGCGTGCCGGGGCTTATTATCTTATACGGTGGCGCTGTGAAGAAGAAATGGGCTGTGAATTCAGCTTTCATGGCGCTATATGCTTTTGCATGCGTTCTTGTTTGTTGGGTTTGCTGGGGATACAGACTCTCTTTCGGGGATGAACTGATCCCCGTTTGGGGCAAGATTAATGTGGCATTATCTCAACATTATTTACTAGAACAAGCATTTTCTGGCAAGTTTCCAAATGCAACAATGGTATTTTTCCAGTTTGTTTTCGCAGCAATTACGTTGATTTTAATTGCTGGTGCTTTGCTGGGAAGAATGAATTTCTATGCGTGGATGCTGTTTGTTCCTCTGTGGCTTACCTTTTCTTACACCATTGGAGCTTATACTATTTGGTCTCTTAATGGGTGGCTGGCGGTGAAGGGGATGATAGATTATTCTGGCGGTTATGTTATCCATTTGTCCTCTGGAGTTGCTGGTTTCACAGCTGCATATTGGGTACGTATGGGAACTTGACGACCGAAGTGTTGAATCCCTCATCTGAAAGCTCACATTTGTTTAATTTTCAACACGTCCCTTCAGGTGTAGGGTAAACTAATTTTTCAATACAAGTCTTACCTGTGGACAATATAAATTTTGTTGGCTATGATGTCACGTTAAACTATTTGAGGGGAAACATTGCCATAACGGGTCATATTTATCTTTCCTCCAAAAGCACGAGGCTGGCAGAACAATATGGTGACAGTTTATTTTGTGATTTTCAGGTTGGTCCTCGTTTGGCAAAGGACAGGGAAAGATTTCCACCGAACAACATCCTGCTAATGTTGGCTGGGGCAGGACTATTGTGGATGGGGTGGACTGGATTCAACGGAGGAGATCCTTATGCTGCTAATATTGATGCATCCTTGGCTGTTTTAAACACTCATGTTTGTGCTGCTACAAGTTTATTAACCTGGCTCATTCTTGATATTCTGGTTTTCGGAAAAGCTTCCGTAATTGGAGCTGTTCAAGGCATGATCACTGGTTTAGTTTGCATCACTCCAGCTGCAGGTAATTCATTTCTCAAACCCGTCAATCCCTGTTTGATCTAAAGCTCTCAGACACAGTAGTTCAATGTGTCATCGAACGCACAAAATCTTACATTCTATGAGCCCATCATCCGAGTTGCATGTTAAGGGCCATTTTCAGCCCCTCTAAATTTTTAGACGAGGTGGTTGAGTGTAACATTAATCCAGTTGGCGATGTGGTGTGTTGAATTCTCTCTATAAATTTACCCTTTAAAATCAGATTTTTAATAGATTTTGAGAAGGAAAAAAAATAAAAAAGGAGGAATTGTGTAGTCTATATGATATATTGAAGGTCCGAAATTCTGAAATTTTTGGTTCATATGGAAGAAGGCGAGTTGAAGTTGTACTAATACTCTTAGATGAGGCAATTCAACATATCACACATACCACCAAATTAATTTTTCATTGAATGAGAGACATGTTGATACAATTGTTAGTTCATGTCTATAGGTGTTGTACATGGATGGGCAGCCATAATAATGGGAATTTGCTCGGGCTCAATTCCATGGTTCACAATGATGGTAGTGCACAAGAAATCTGAGCTTCTTCAAAAAGTCGACGACACGATGGCGGTGTTCCACACGCATGCCGTTGCCGGAACTCTCGGAGGACTTCTTACCGGTTTATTTGCAAACCCTAAATTATGCAATTTGTTCTATGGAAAGCATGCCCAATATGTTGGCCTATTCTATGGCGTCCACATGAAAGACTACCACAATGGTTTCAGACAAATAGGACTTCAAATTCTTGGAGTATTTTTTGTAATTATTGTTAACATTATCAGTACAAGCCTAATATGTCTTATAGTAGGACTCATCGTGCCTTTAAGGATGACCGAGGAAGATATGGAGGTTGGGGACGAAGCTGCTCATGGCGAGGAAGCTTATGCCATTTGGGGCCAAGGAGAAAGGAGTGAGAATTCACGGTTCTCAACCTATAACGATATGGAAATCGGGGGAGCTAAGTCCAAGGATCATGTCGAAATGACATCAACAATGCCTTACTAGAAGATTTCGAGGTCACGGACGTACGCTAAAATTAATGTCATTAAAGTACTTATTGCATGTCTTTTCTTGTTCTTATTCTCTTTGACGTCATTGACATGGAAAGAATATCCCTTTTGCTTGATTTTACCAATTTCATTGTCTGAAAGTTCAATGTAAGTGCAGGATGCATGCTACGTAGTACTCTTTTAAGATGTTATTCTCTAGGAAAGGTTGAAAATAAAATGCACAAGTTTGATGTTATTTCTCTTGTTGTAATACTAGTCTATTGCCCGTACATTTCTTGTTGTAATACTAGTCTATTGCCCGTGCATTTCTTGTTGTAATACTAGTCTATTGCCCGTGCAAAGCACGGACAATGTTATTTCGAAGGTAGTATTAACGTTTCAAAAAATCCAAGGAGAAAGGAGTGAGAATTCGGTACATAAGGCGACATCAACTTTAGTTCCATTTGAAAGTTCGGAAGCAACTCGAATAATAAGTGAGAGATCGACTATGCATATATAAATTTATTGGCTTGAGCACTATTAGAAATTTTAAGCATCCGAATAATAAATTACGAGTTTTAAATTAGCACTTTTATAACTACTAATATTGATTAATTAATATTATGATTATGCACTAATCAAGAATTAATGTGGGGTAGGGAGAGATTTGACTGATTGTCTGATTTAATTCATGAGATGCCCTAAGATTTATCATACCATGAAATCTTTCTTTGTCGGGGATCTTTGGATCAATTAATTAATTTTATTCTCTTTTAAGATTTGATTNTGAGAGATCGACTATGCATATATAAATTTATTGGCTTGAGCACTATTAGAAATTTTAAGCATCCGAATAATAAATTACGAGTTTTAAATTAGCACTTTTATAACTACTAATATTGATTAATTAATATTATGATTATGCACTAATCAAGAATTAATGTGGGGTAGGGAGAGATTTGACTGATTGTCTGATTTAATTCATGAGATGCCCTAAGATTTATCATACCATGAAATCTTTCTTTGTCGGGGATCTTTGGATCAATTAATTAATTTTATTCTCTTTTAAGATTTGATTAAGTGACTTTAAGATTAATTAATTTCAAAGCCAACCCAAAAAGACATCGAGGAAAAAGAAATAAAAATGCTAGGTTTGGATTTGGATTCCTAAGATTAACAATTATTAATGTCCGATATCAATTTTCGACTCCCAACTTTCCCACTCTAATTAGCTATCTAGTCATTGATAGTTTTATTGTCGTCCAGCTCATATGATTTTTGTTATATATGTGACAAAAATCCATGATGTTGTCGCTAGAAAATTTGTCTACTAACTACAGAAGACAAAATGAAAGAAAATTAATGATTTTAAAATGAGAAGAACATCTTTATAATATAAAACAAACATAAATAAAGATGGAATATGCAAAAATTCATGGACCTAAATTAGTACTACTTTTGAGTTGTGAAGCATGAATATCGATTCTTGCATTATCAATTACAACGCAATCAAGAATAGCCCATATTTTAATTGAAAAAAAAAAAAAAAAA
>CAIGRH010037913.1:0-12154 GCA_903798295.1 Fraxinus nigra | reverse complement strand
AATTAAATTATCAATTTTTATGCAATTCCAAAATTTGTTCACAAAGTGTCATTTTCAATTTTGTGTGTTAATTACCATATAAAACTGTAAAAAAAAAAGGTCTACGGCAACGTTGGAAAAACACTGCAAAAATGTCTACCGCAACGTTGAAAAAATGCGGCAAAAGAGTCTATCGCAACGTTTAAAAAACTATGCAAAAGGGTCTAACCGCAACGTTGAAAAAACGCTACAAAAAAGTCTATCACAACGTTTAAAAAATGCTGCAAAAGGGTATACTGCAACGCTGAAAAACGCTGCAAAAAGGGTCTATTGCAACGTTTAAAAAATGCTGCAAAATGGTTTTTCGCAATGTTTAGAAAATGTTGCAAAAAGTCTTTCCTCAATGGTAACACCGACCTTCGCAACACACGCTAAAACGCTGCAAAAGGTCTACCGCAGCATTTTTTGGCCGCTGCAAAAGGCCTTTTTTAGTGTAGTGCCACCGTTCAATTTGTACGAAAGTGCGACAAATGTCAACGTTTCTCCCCTATTCAAAGACAACCATCCCAGGAGCTAACTGTTGTATCCAGCCCTTGGCCTTTTAGCAAATGGGAAATGAACCATCCACCATATAAGGAAGCATGGGCACCTTGGAAGAGAGGATCAGATCCCCAAAGGGATCACTTCACTTACATCCGAGAAGTACAACATATACCTCTCATTGGCTAAGTAGAACGCCAAGGGAGAAGTCTTTACATGGATGAATCATCCATCATGTAAGGAAGCATGGGCACCTTGAAGGAGATGAGAGGATCTCTGTAGGGATCACCTCATTTTCTTCCTTCCTCGAAGCGTGCATTTCTCTGACGAAGCTGAACGTCATCAAAGAATATCATAAAGAGGAGGCAAAATGCTCCCAAAAAAGTTAATTAAGTTAAAATCCTTTAGTCAAGTTTTCCAAATATAAAGTGAACTTATACAAATTACAATTTCAGAAAAAAGAATGTTGAAGTCATTGACTAATAAACAGTTAAGTTGTTATTCAAGTGGTTTATTTGATTGTTTGTTGAGGTCATCTTACTTGGAATAAAAGTAATGAAATAACAAGCAGTAAAACTTGTAAAAATTTCCATTCATTAAAGAAGAACTAAGTACATTCGAGGGGCCATAGCCTTACAAAATGTATACAAACTACGCTATTGCTGAGATGGTTGGGGAGCCAACGCCTCGCCGGTAGGTGCTTCAGCCACTACTTGATCTAGAGTTTCTTCAATAAAAGTTTCTTGATCTTCAGCATCTTCCTCAGCAGGGGTCTGAGGCACTTCATCCGTAAACTCAACCCTCAATTCAGATGCATTGAGTTCAGGGTAAAGCTTTTCCACCCTACAACCATCTCGGCATAGGCAAACTTTCGCCAATAAGCGGTGAACCGCTGGTACTCCTCTGTAAGGTGGGATTTAGAAATGTAGTTTTTCATTTCCACCTCTCCAGCCTGCCAAGCCTCAGTTTTAACCCTCTTAGCCTCATCTACATAGTACTTCATTTGGCTCTCCATAAAATTGATTGGCATCCTTGCGCCCAGCTAGCTCAAGGTTTACCTTCTCCAGAGCTTCGACTGTGAGCTTCTAATGATTATTTGAGGTCTCGGCCTTCTTCGTTAAAGATGCTACTTTGTATTGAGACTCATAGACCTCCATTTTTAGAGCCTCTATTTCAGCTAAGGCAGACATAAACTTCACCTCATCTTCAGCTCGCTGGGCCTTAAGCAATTCAACCTCCAAATTGATTTTCTTTATTTCCTACTCACCAGAGACCAGATTATCCACTGATGCTTTGTTTCTTTGTTTAATGTCAGCTAAGACTTCCTAACTTTCGAGGTTCCACCACAAAGGCCCTGTCACTTTGGCTTACCAGTGCCGCAGTGAGGTCCACTACATCATAGGTGGACATGTACATCTGCCACCGCTCCATCCAAAATTTGTTGAAGTTCTCTATGGCACTTCGAATATCGAGGCATCATTTCCACTACTACGGGGTGATCTTGTTATTCCACCCCACTAAAATCTTCCCGACTTGCCTAGAGTCCTCTCCACTTAGCCTTTCCTAGTAGCCTTCGAGGCTTGAGCTTCTTCTCTTTCAGCCTCCTCATTGGCTCTCCTCACCTTTTCTACCTTTATCGCCTTCATCTCTGACTCTACTAGCTTGGGCGGTGGTGGAGCATCTTTGGCAGGGTAGGACACGGTGAAGCCGAACTTTACAGGAGCCCCACTGCTGTGAACTAGCTTCATTTTCTTCTAGGGCTCCTCAACAATTTTTTCTTTGCCCCTTTCGCTTTGCTCTGGGCCACTTTTTAGAGTAGCCTCGTTAGTTTCTTTTTTAGTGTAATCTTTGCTGAGGTGCTCCAACTTGCCTTTCACTTGTTTAGCCCCAGAGGATGAGAGCATCAAGGCTCTACCCCCGATGATTGTGGTAACCTTCAAAATGGTGGCCATATCAGGGGTGGGGTACTCCTTTGTAAATTTATCTGCAATCAACAAAAAGGCAGAATGTTAGGAACCTACAACAAGAAAAGAAATGAAAACAACATAGTAACTTACCCTTTGAAACCATCAATACAAAGTGTATGAAGTCTGTTTCTGTCAATTAGGTGATGAAAGCTCTGAAACTTCAATGAATACTTGTAAATGTCCTCAATCACATCCCACTCAGCCTCGTGAAGTTCGAAGTGCGAACTAGAATATGCAGATAAAAGCAATTAGTACGGGGCACAAACAATAAATTGAAAGTGTGTAAAGCGAGGCACTCACGTGCTTCGTAGTACTGGGTCGATACTGTGAAGGTTAGGACAGTGTCTTTTTCTACCATTTGTCACCTGTCCCTAACCCAAAACTATGACTCATTCCAGCCCTTTATGGAGGAAGATAGTCCTACCACAAAGGGGGCATGAGCCCCCCAGGGAGTAAGGTAATACCACCCATTGGAGTCATCCTTTCCTATTACACGAGCTTGGGAAATAGTTTGGAAACATGCAGGGGCATGTCCTCACCTAAGGATACATTCTTCCAAATGAAGTAGGCCCCAACTAGTTGACTCCACCTATTTAGTGAAATTTGAGTTGGAGACAACATGAAGGTCCTCAACACTGCCCTAAAAAGGGGGTATAGAGGTAGACTCATTCCTGCTTTGAACATGAATTCACTTACTGCTACACATTCAGGCCCCAGATAACACGTACGCTCATGTGCCTCGGGCACTAGCATTTTTTTGCATAAGTTCGGCTAGTTTTGTAGAGGTCATAGAGCTAGGAATCTTAGCAACCCCCTAACCCGCCTCGTTGTCAATTGGTTCCTCGCTCATTGTATACTACTCTTCTGACCCCCCAGATACTGACTCTTCCCCTAACCTAGCTACTGTAATTGACCTCGACGCCTTGGAATCCATTTAAAACTGCAGGGAAGTGATGAAAAATTACAGAAATGATGAAAGATTGTGAAAAGATTTCACAACAAAGTACCTAGGAAGGAACAAGATCTAAGAACGCTCGCCTGATAACAAGAAAATGCCGAAAGATTTTTGAAGGTTGGAATACTTGAGAGAATTCGAGTGATTTTCGCAAAGTAAAGCTTCAAAATAGCATGATTCTAGTTTTTTATATGAGAAGGAAAATCAATCCTAGCCATTAGATTGAGACCCAAGAGATCTGAAGTGTCCAAACTTGTGATAAATCTGAGTCATAGAATTCAAATGGTTTATTTCACCAACACCTCAGATTTATTTGTGATTATCATGTGTCTGCTAGGCGCGTTAATACTTCTCGCGAAAAATGTGTAGCCATCATTGCACATTTAATGTGATGGTCATACGCGTATTGGAAGTTGTACCACTTCAGCTGTCTATCCTTGGTAACATGCGAAACTATCAAATCATGAGCACCAATATCAAGGTCAATCTATTTATTAAATCAGGCTTGGCAGTTCAGCATTTATCCGCCTTAGCTTCAAAATAAATTCAGCTATCTTTATATAAGATCAGCCTCTGTAGTTCAGCATTTATCTACCTCAATTTCAAAATAAATTTAGCTATCTTCAAATAAGATTAGCCTCGACAGTTCAACATTTATCTGCCTTAGCTTCAAAATAAATTTAGCTATCTTCAAATAAGATCGACCTCGGTAGTTCATCATCTATCTACCTCAACTTCTTCATCTACCTTCAAATAAATCAGCATCGGCAGTTCAGCATTTATCCGTCTCAGCTTCAAAATAAATTCAGCTATCTTTGAATCAACTCAGCCTCGGTAGGCTAGAGTTCTTTATTGCAAAGTGAGACATTTCTAAATCAACTATTAATTCCACGCACAGTATAAATATCTTTGCCTAGACTCGGGGGACTAGTGTGATGAATCAGAATTTTTAGAACTTTTTATGGCATTTTACCTAAGAAGATTCTCAGTTTATTACTCAAGTCTAAGCATGACATAAATAATCACACATGGACTTGGGGAATTATTGTTATGACTTATACTGGCATTGCCACATGGCCGAACTGGTTAAGTCATGGACACACTCCTGCCAAACTGCCAGCCATAGAATACGAGTCCCAGGGGCTATTTTCGAGGGCCGACTAATCCGAAGTCTTTTGAAGCGACCAAGGTTCGTGGCTCCACTAGCTAGTGATGGTCCACGTGCAGGGATATTGAATTTATTACCGAAATCTTATTTGAATGATTGATGTGACCCTTGTAAAAAGTGTATTCATATCTTGTCTTGTCAATAGGGCATAAGACCATTAAATGCTTAATAAGGCTAGGAAAGTCAACAGGATAGCTAGGATTTGATGCCTCAATCAGGGAGATTAGACCACGTGTAATTTCATCCAAGGGTCACAATTCCGTTTCTAACACTATAAATACCCCCACCATGTAACAATAAAGGGCTAATGCAACTTTAAATACTTGGAGCAATCTATTCTATTCTCTCATACAAGTTCATATCAACTTCAATTTAAGTTCATGGCGATTGATTCTTATTAAACAATAGTGTCTCGAAAATCTCGTCGGAACCCTAATGGAAACGTCTCGTATCGTTGAGCTTTTCCCCACGTCCAATTATAGGAGTGATCTCAACCGTTGATTTGTCCTTACGTGTTGGATCTAGCTCACACATGCACGAGTGTGTTTGGTATCTATTAAGTTCATTTTTTGAGGTCAACAAGATATATGAGAAAAAAGATTATGAAGATATGTGGGCAATTTATTTCCATATCCTTCTTTTGTAGCTAACTGTGAAGAGTCTAGATAAATTGCATTATAATTGTTTGTTTCGATTCCACTGCCATATGATTTCTCAAGAAATTTGGAAAATCCAATTCTACCAACTTAAGACAACAATAACATAGGTTCAGACTTAAGTGATATAGTAGGAGTGATGAGTGAAGGGAGAGAAGGGAGGAGAAGAGCAAAGGTGCTCACTACTTGAGTGGTGCTAGTAAGTCAGGTATACTTGTGCGTACATAACTTGAGTAACGATGTATGAACAAAATGAGAATGATTCTCTAATGTGAGATGACATAAAATGATAATGTCAATAGAGTGAATTTCATAATAATACATTTAATTGGCCTTCTCCTCACACGCACACAACATCACCTCAGCATCACCATCACATGGAATAATCCCCAATTAGTACGTATAGATAACACAATGAAATTGTCCAAGTGTCCCATTTTCTTTTAATAATTTTTTTGTTAACAATAAATCAACAATTTGTTATCGAAGAGAGGTTGACTATGGATGAATTTTTCAACTTTGTTGGGATCGTACACAATTTGAGATTATGAATTGAACTCTTTTTTATACATACAGATCATTTTCAACCATACATTCATACAATAAAATATTTTGTATGTAAATCTAAAATTTTTCTCTACTTTTTAATCACGCATTCTCCTAAAAATCATTATTCAAAACATTGTTTTATGAAAATAATGGCCACCCAACAAGGGCTAAGTTTGCTTGATAACAAAGAGGTTAGCAAAGTCACAATGAGCAACTTGCAAGTGATAGATAGAATTAAGGAGCACAACAATTTAAATTATACTGCATGGTAGACATGCATAGAATAATCTCTCCAAAGACCTAGACTTGTAAGACGTAGTTAGTGGTAGTAACGTGACACCATCGGAGGATGCCATGACTGAAAAATGGAAGATTAAATCAATGTTTTAAAAATTGATTCGAGCCTCGACCCGAAAAAGATAAAGGGTTAATGATCAAAGCATTGAAATGGAGTTGAACGAGGTGACAAAAATATTAAATAAAAATAAATATATCAGAAAATAATTTATTTTTTTATTTGAAATGGTGAGCTATCCAAGGGTATCTGTTATTAAGTTGTTAAATATTTGGTAATACATTATTTCACAATAAATTAAGAAGACCATTCTCTCCAACAAACTCCATTCTCATATCTTAATCAAGAGCCAAATACTCTCTTTATACACATGAAGGGTTTAGATTATATGTATTAATTATATGTGTATTAATGTCACTTATAAAAACAAAAAAAAATTAAGCCTTCTTTTCAATTCAAATCAGTTTTTTTTTTTTTTTAAATAAAAAATTTGATAATATCCAAGATAGACTTTAGAATAAAAGTTCTTGTACATGCAACAGTAAATTTTCAAAGACGGAACTATCCTTGATTGAGATAACCATTTTTTTCTTGACAATTTAACAAAAGGATTAAACGGTAAATGGAGAAAAAAAAAACACAAATTAAGAGTCTGTTTGGGCCGGATTAAAATTTGATTTTAATTTAAGTCAAAGTCAAACAATCAATATCAACCACAACTTTCATGGATCCCACATTTTTTCAATCACACATTTAAAAACTTCTATCACAATCCACTAAAAATCTGATTTTAATTGACACCAAACACCCTCTAAATGATTGCGACTCATGCGGAAATTTCTGACTCCACTGCCCAGATATCGTCTGCGAAAAGATAGATGCTACACATATAGTACTATCCCCTGGCATTGGGAGAGGGGGAAAAATGTTCCAAAAAAGAAGCCAATATCAGAGACTTCTACTTAAGGTTTGATAAACAAAATGCTGTTGAATTTCAGGGGAAGGGTGCTGAAAAGTGAAAAGGTTGAGGAAGAAAATTGACCGACATGCTTCAAGAAGGCGATTGATCCCGGGTTTGATAAGAATACATTCTGATGGGCAGCTAGAAACCATAGACTTACCCTGAAAGCTCAAACGGATGAAATAGTTGAACCAGAAAAATCGTGAAAACCGTGTTCGATTTACTAGTTCCAATTAAATCGGGCAGGAGGTTTACGATTTCTTTATGCAGTTTTTGAACCTTTGATTTTTGACATGCAACCGACTCAGTTCCGTCGTCGGTTTGCGGCTTTGACGGCTGAATCGATTGATCCAATCCGATTCTGATAACATTGGATTAATGGATGTATAGGCCATGTGTGTGGCTAAAAAGGCAATCAATGAAAAATTGCTGGAGCATATAAAATAAGCAGACACGTTAAAGAAAGTATGAGATGAAATTTTCGCACTTCCTCAAAGAAAAATTATCTAATGTTGCAGCTTTTAGAGAACAAGCTATTCTTTTTCACTCGGGGGAGAGATGAAGATAAACCGATACTTTAGTAAGGTAAATTTATTTAGTTGTGATATCTCTGTATTAGACGTTACAAGTAAAATTTCAGAATTGATGATGAGAAGAATTACACTTCATAGATTACAAGTACTCATCTCGGTGGTGGCAAATATTGTTTGAGGACAGCGATTCTTTGTCATGTTCAAACCTTTTTTTCTTTTTTTGGTAGATTCAAGGTTGCTTGTTTTTCATCATTTTGCACAACAATATTTTCAGATTGTTTTAGCTTTGATGTCAATTTGAAAGCAAAAAAGATAAAGATATGTATTCTCGTTTTGGAGCATCTTAAAAGAAAAAAAAACCCCCTCTATTTATAGAGTATTTTACGTATAATAAAGAGTATTTTAGAGTAAATTTTTTACACACTCCAACAATACTCTTTTTGCCTTTTTATTTTATTTTTTTCAAGAAACATTTAGCCCCTATTTGGTGAGACTAAAATTAGATTTTTAACAGATGTTGATAAAGATTAATGAAATGTGTGATCGAAAAATTGTAAATCACTTGAAATACATGATTGGAATTAAATGTTGACTTTGTCTTAAAATAAAATCTAGCTTTTAATCACAATCAAACATGGACTTGTTGGTTTCTATGCATGTTCTGCTTAACATATCTTTGGTCAATCAATTCAAATAAGATTTGAATAATTTAAGAAATAGTATATTGAAATTCGTAAATAGTATAAATTTGGTTCTCCAAATTTGTCCAAGCTAAATGACCTGGGAAAATACAAAAGCATTAACGTGACAATCCCATGTCTCAAATTTGTACCTTGGTCTTAGTTTATATCCAGCAAAATACAAGATTTAGGAGAAGGAAACATGGGAAAGCAATTGACTTCTGGGCAGAAATATGATGTATACTAATCCCAGTTCAAAATTATGGGAAAAATTACCCCAAATATAGCAAAGCGAGGACTTTCCAAAGATTTGCGAACAACATGCATATGGGAACGATATGTTCCAGGTTGGAGGCACCGTCTCGCTATATCAGCTACAAGCCCTATTCCGTCATATATAATATCATCCAACATTAATGTAGGGTCTATAATGGTTGGTTCACACATCTCAATGCCACTTAGTTTCTTTTGCAACCAATACTTGAGAGCGGAATCTGTGAGTTCACTGGCACCCAGTTCGCCTGTCACCAGCTCAAGCAAGATCAACCCAAAGCAATAAACATCATCAGCAAATCTTTCCTTAGGTATATCTGGCAAGTTATAACACAAACAAAAGAAACAAAGAATGATTTTTGACATGAATTCTTGATTGAGTGGTTTTCATATGCTTAGGCTGTGTTTGATACACTATACTAGACAGAGATAAACAATAAAATTGACAAAATGTTAAATTATTTCTCTAAAAAAACTCTATAATATGTAGAAGTGATGATGAATGTGGAACTATAATATAGAAACAAAAGAAAAGGTGCATACCTAAAGTGTCTTTTGCAGAGTTCCTGCATATGAGGAAAATTTTGTCATAATCCACTTAATATTGAAGGATGACACTCATCAATTTACCACAGTATTTACTATTGTTATTTTGTACAAATATTCTTTGCATTATAGAAATTCTATGTTTTATCTGGACCGTAGAATGTAAAAGCTAGATTAGATTCGACTATGGCTCATTGATTATCCATCATCTTGTAAGCAGCTCAGTTCTTCTTATAATATATTCATTACTAAAGCTCCTTCCCCAAAAGTTCCCTGCTGGTTTTTTTACTCTGATCACATTGTGAATGGACAAGTTATAACTGTATTATAATTTCTTTGTTACTAGACTAAAACAAGGTCAGAGTTCCAAGGTTATAAAACTACCTAATGTCTGATTATCTATGATAAATGCAATGTCAACTCATAGTAAACTCACTGATAATTTCTTTCTACTCTTGGCAGTTGCATTTACCTGATAATCAGACTCTGATGAGTACCAATCTTCTTTACATGATTATAGCCCTGAGTTAGGCTCTTTATCTGCTCTTCCCAATTGCCATCAAGAATTACGCTGCTTGTTCGTATATCTCTATAAGAATTAAGAAATTCAAATAGTTAAAAACCATTGAGTAAAGATTTTCAATGGAATCAATTGCATAGATAGATGTAAAAAAATTATATTCCACATCAGAGCACTTCGAGTTAAATGTTCATTAGTCACTGAATTTATACCTCCGTCACACGCTTTACTAACTGAACTTTAAAATACATGATTATCAACCTTTAAAAATACACTTTCAAACTTGACAAATTTGTGGAATTCTTTAAAAAACCAGGTTGTATTATTTAATTATGTAATTAAATAGGTTAAAGTCACACTAATATATAATTTATTATCACAATTATGTACTAGTCACAAATCGCATAACATCATAGTCACAAAGACTTAAAATGTGGGTCACAATTGCCAATTTAGTTCCAAATTACACATTTTTATAGGTTACAACATAATTATCAATCACAAATTATCTATCTCCCCCATCACACCCAATCCCCACTCCATCACCGCCAACAACCACCTAAAATTCCCTCGCCGCCTCATATTTTCAACCCACCACCACATCCCATGCACTAGCACCACAACCATCACATCCTCCAACGCAACACCATCGCCCTCACCTGCACCACAACCACAACCACAACCACAACCACCTCCTCCAATCCATCAACTCCACAACCATCAGCATCTCTGCCACCATAACCACATCCACATCCACATCCAATCCAAAACCACCACCACCATTCACCACAAATCCACAACAAAATCGTCGACTACAAGGTTGATACACCATCTTCCCACCATCGTCGGTCGATTCCTTAACGTCTCTACTACCAAAACACACTGCCTAAATTTCTACTCACCTTGTAGCTACTAATCACCACCTTTACCATACCCCACCACCACCATCTCCACCTCCACCTCTACCCAGATCTATTTGAAAAATTGACTAAAGTTGTTACTAGCTTATGGCTAGACTGTCGCTCGAGCGGTAGGCCGGCTCGCTCGATCGATAGGCTAGTGAAAAAGTCATTATTTTTATCGCTCGAGCGAGGCAATGGCGACATGCTAGCGACCATTAATGGTGCGACCTTTGGCAAGAGTTGATGAGCTTAGGGATGCGACATTTCATTTACAACCCCTCATCCTCTATAAATAGGACCCTAGAGACATCCCAATCTTCACACTAATGATATGCAATCATATAACATTCATTTTCTCTCATTTCTCAACCAAATTCTTGCATTCTTGTTGCATAAATTCTGGTTTTCTTCACTTGCATACCTGAATTCGTAAACCAAGTTCTGGTTCATCGTTTCTTGTGTGTTGTAGTGTTGCTCACACAAGAAGATAGTCATTGTATCTTGAGAATTGATTACCATAAGCTGTAGGTACCGTTGCGGGGCAAATTCGACTTAAGGACAAAATGTTCCAACACTTTCCTCGACTTTGATATTATTGTTGCTATACTGCACATTTTTTAAGATTTATTTGGAGTCCATTTAATATCATTACTCTGCCAAAATTTCTACATAATTTTAAAGGTAAATTGAAGTATTTCCCGGAGTTGTTTGTCACTCCATACACGAAAATTTTCCAACAGATAGTTGGAAGCAGATAATCTAAAAACGCAACCTAGCAGGAGCACTATCTTTCACCCAAAATCAATTTCCTTCAACCCGAATTACAATATTATTAGAGCTCCTACTCATGAAGTAAAAATAAGAAATAAAAAAACTTGTTTTTCATTTGTAGTTAAACAATGTAATGGAACCTCAGGAATTTCGGGTGATTAGGCAAATAAGATTCAAGTTTGTATATGAATATAGTTTCCTACTACGACAACAAACCAAACCAAGCATTTTTTTTTTAACAAAATCCCCATTTAAACAGAATAAAAATGAATGGAGGTAATTGGATGTTAATTACCCCGTGAATGAGTGGTGGATTACAATAATGTAGATATTCCAAACCCTTTGCAACTCGAATTGCAATTTTCATTCTCTTGTTCCAATCCAACAATGATAAACTACAATCAACATCAACGTCAAAATAGGCTTTCTTAAGCAAAGAACTAGATTAATCCCTTTAATAGGGCATATACCTATAACTATGAATTCCACAGTCTCATTTTCCAAGCAATGTCCCAAAAGAGGACTAGGTTTTGAAAGAGATAATTTGCTTATACCCTCCAACTCGGACATGTAAGCTTCACTATTGACTAAGAGCTAGTGGTGGCAATCAAGTCGAGTGGCTCGTCGGCTCAGCCACTCGGCTCGCCAAAAATAAGCCCGAGTCGGCTTGCTCGACGAGCTGCTCGTTTCAACGAGTCCACGAGCCTGACTCGTGGGCTCATCTTTTATTACGAGCCTGACTCGTGGGCTCGTCTTTTATTGCGAGCCTGACTCGTGGGCTCGTCTTTTATTGCAAGCCTGACTCGTGGGCTCGTCTCTTTCTCTACTCTACTTTCTACAATTTACAAATCATTATCAA
>CAIGRH010037911.1:0-12543 GCA_903798295.1 Fraxinus nigra | reverse complement strand
CAGCAGCACTGCTGCGAAGGGAGGGGAAGGGAAAAGGGAAGAGAAGACGTGGTGGAGAGATTGACGGTGGCGGTGGAGAGAAATGTGAGAGAGTGGAGAGATGGATAAACGGTGGGAGAGTGGAGATAAATGGATTAGTTTAGGGTTTGGATAGATTTAAAGTTTGATATGTAAAATAAAATATCCGATTTTTGAATAAATAAACTTTGAACCTGATTTTTGAAAAGTCACAAATTAACACCCAGATTTAGGTAATTTTCACTAAATTAAGCCCTTGTTTGGGGCCATTATAGAATTTGAGAAAAAAATGTATTATAATTTTAACGAGGGTCAATTGAACTAATTCTTGTCAAAAGCTCCCATGATTATTTTCATATTTTTTTACTTTAATTCTAAAAAAAATTCCTTAGTATGAGAGTACTATTTTCATAAATAAGTTATTTTTGAAAAATTTAGCAGTTACTTATTTCAAAATAATTCAAAATTGTTAAAAAAAAAAACAACTTGTAAATATTAATGATATTAATTTTAACACTCAAAAAAATGATGGATAGTTATGTTCAACCCATAATTCTTCCTTAAATTAAATCTGCAAATTTTCTTTATTCCACACTTTAATTGTAGTAGAAGTCCTCAATATTTACTTATTTTCACACTTATATATGAACTTTTTTCATTGTATTTTTTAACCACATTCAGTTAATTAGCTCTTATTGTCCACGACGATTTCTATCTAAATATTGTTAACATACTTCGAAATAATTTTGTCAATCTTTTAGACTTCTAGTTTTTTGCTTATTTATTTATAAATATGAGAGGTCAATAAAAGCATGTTCGAAAGTTATTTTTAAAAAATTTAAATTATAAACAGATAGAAATAAGTAATATATAAGTTAATAGCAACGTTATAAAAGGCGTAATGCGTATCGATGCGTGGAGGTCAATCTATGAGTTAGGCGAGACATATGAATAAAAAACGTAAAAATGTGTTTTCTTATTTTAATATTATTTTAATTTCTAATCAATTAAAAATAATACTTACTAAACATTTAAATCAAATTTATAGAAACTTTATACATTTTTTCAAAATTTTCAACAAAANAGCATGTTCGAAAGTTATTTTTAAAAAATTTAAATTATAAACAGATAGAAATAAGTAATATATAAGTTAATAGCAACGTTATAAAAGGCGTAATGCGTATCGATGCGTGGAGGTCAATCTATGTGTTAGGCGAGACATATGAATAAAAAACGTAAAAATGTGTTTTCTTATTTTAATATTATTTTAATTTCTAATCAATTAAAAATAATACTTACTAAACATTTAAATCAAATTTATAGAAACTTTATACATTTTTTCAAAATTTTCAACAAAAATATAAGTTTCAAATTTAAATACAAAATAGTAAGTAAATAGTATAGAAACTTAAATCTTATCTAACTTTTTATCGGACTCTAATTCAAGAACATCTTCTTCATCTAATTCGTCCTCCGTGTCTTCTGATACAAAATTCTCTTTGTCAGACTTCCTTATTTTATTCTAAGCATTTCTAGTACCTCTCGAATGTTTTAAAATATCATTTTCCACCCCAGCAAACTCCTCATCATCACAACCTTTTACAATTCAAGATTGTGCATTAATTAAATCACTTGCTAATAGTCCTCTTGTTTGCCAACCTTGCGGTTCAAGTGGTTGTTTTAAATTAGGACAAACTGAAAAAAAATTAGCATTTAATAATTTTTAACTTCAAAGAATTGTAATTTTTTTTTTTTTAAAAAATAATGTTAATGCACACCAAAGCGCGCATAATTGCGCCTATGTGCTCATTAGCAGTCAACAATTGTCGTTGACCGTTAGATAACGTTTTGGCTTCATATCAAGCCATCACCTAGGTGTGCCTTTTAGAGCACTGGTTAATAGTACTTATGAAATCTTTGATCATTTATAAACGATTTATTTTTGTAACGAATTTTTTGACGAAAACCATAATTTTGGACAAATTGTGTTAATTAGTAATATGTTGATGATAAGATTGCAACCAAAAAATAAAAAATTATAGACAGAGAAGATAATTAGCAAAAATTAAAGACTTCTAGTACAAATAAAGGAGTGCAACAGTAATAGGTAGTTTATAAGTACAGATTTTAAGCTTAGCCAAACACGCTCCTCGTCGAATACCCATCCCCAACTGAACGAGAGAAAGAGAAATGGAGCGGGCTTCTCTAGCGTTCACAACAGCCTCATCTGCACCTTCAACTTTCCTTTACCACAGGTCCACCATTTTCAAACAATCCCACACCAATTCCGGCCTGTTATTGCCCACAAGTACACCCATTTCAAGCAATATTAGTAGAACAAGGAAAGGCAATTTTTCGGTGAAAGCAGTAAATCAGAGTTCTTCGGGAAATCAGACTTTGTCGAGTAGCTGGGATGTCTCAAATTATGCAGCTCCTTCATGGCTACCCAGATTCGAAGAGCTTGACACCACTAATATGCTCCTTAGACAGAGAATTATCTTCTTGGGCACTCAGGTTCGCAACAAGATTTTGATTTTAGATATGGGATTTTTACTTGTTATGCTAATAGTTCTTGATTTGGGGTTTCTGTTAATGTTTCTTTTATTTTATTGGCTAAATGATGTAGAGATTTCACGAGTTCTAATTGATTCTTGTTTTTCTGTCTTATCCATATGCATATGCTCAGGCAACGTACTTGGGGAAAATGATATTAATCGTGTGTTGAAACTACTAACTTTTAGCAACTTCTTTGTTCGTCATTAAATTTCATTTTGTTTGAACTTTTTTACTATTTGGTCTTTCTTTCCATGTCTATTTGTTTGAATAATGAAAAAACTGAAGTGGAATTCTAGATTTTGACTTTTGACGTGGGTTTCTCGTTTCCTTCATATGGCTGATTGTTTTTAATTTGGGTTTTCTGTTAATATTTTGATTTGCTGTTGTTTTCTTGGCCTAATGATGTAGAGATTGAGTTCTAATTGTTTCTAATTTGGGTTTCATTATTCATACACATACCTTCAAGCAATTTTATTGGGGAAAATGCTTTAGTAATATTAAAAAGTTTGAAATTTCGAGTAGGTTGTGATGTTTTAGTACAACTACAGAGATTGGATATTGTAGTAGATTGTGATGTTTTAAACCGTTTCACAAGGTTTTCACGCCAAATATAAATACATAAACACCCCTTGTAACTATTTATGGACGCATCAAGACTGTTACCTTTTTATTCAGCTTTAGCCAGTTGGATGTGAAATTTGAAGGGGTTAATGCTATTATAGAGGAGTTGTTTAGATCTTGATATTTTCTTTTCTGGTTAATCAAATGATGATGGACAGATAGATGATGTGACAGCGGATTTCGTCATAACCCAGCTGCTATTGCTTGATTCCGAAGACCAGGAAAAAGATATCAGATTATTTATTAATTCACCTGGTGGTTCTGTTACTGCTGGTATGTCAATTGTTAGTGCTGTTCAGTTTGTTGGCCATACCAAGTTTTCTTAAAATTCTTCTCATATATTTGGATATACTGGGGTTAAGAAGTAGTGAAGAAATTATTGTCTGTCCCACATAAGATTTAAACTGTTAACCAAGAACACACAACAACTAATCAATTGAACCTGCAAAGGACTACAAAGTGATATTTCCTCTTTACGTTATTGTCTAATTTAATTATAGCTAAAGTGTGTACTTTGTTACTTCTAGTGGTTGATATATAACTATGAACCCACCCCATTCCTGAAGAGAGAAGAATATACACACAAGCTTATATTCCTCATTCTTCTGGAACTCACAAATGAGGATAACCTACTCGTTAATTACATTAGTCCTATCTTTTTTATTCTTTCTGTATTGTGGGTTATATGCTTTTCCAGACATGCTATCCATATGAATATTATGCTTTCCTCAACATTTTGTCCTTATGAAGATCTCTAGTATTTGATTAGGTGTCGATAACATTTGAAAGTCGATCATCTCCACCACCTTTCTCTAGAAGACAAGTTTAACACATGGAAAGAAATAAAGCCAGCATTTCATTTATATATTATTTCATTAAGGGTTTGGACTTGATTAGCTAAGATGTGTACTATGTTTAATTCTTATGTTCTGTGCTTCCAAGCCTATAACTTTAAAGGTGAGCATTTCAATTAGTGACGTCCATCCTTTGAATTGCTGCTTGTAGGAATGGGCATTTATGATGCCATGAAATTGTGCAAGGCTGATGTTTCTACCATCTGCATGGGCCTTGCTGCATCCATGGGTGCATTCCTCCTTGCAGCTGGTACTAAAGGAAAAAGGTATTGCATGCCAAATTCGAGGGTCATGATCCATCAACCTCTTGGAACTGCTGGGGGCAAAGTAAGTACTTCTTCTTTTTCTTCTTCTCTTTTTTTTTTTCCCTCTACATTGGTGGCTTTAATGAGTTTATATTCTCATTATTTCTTGCTTATAGTATTCCAGGAATGTGAACTGAACTTTTCTACATGATGTAATGGTAAACTGGAATCATTGAGAACTTTCATGATTTCAAACTTGATGATATCCTTTCCCCCATCTCTACTCTTTCTATTTATACCCACTTGCAAGCATATCATTTGATGTTCTGAAAGTTCTACGTTTCTCCCACTCTTTTATCAAACAGTGGATCTCAGGTCTGGCTACTGTACCAATAGTCAAGAACCTTTTTGTAATAACCCATTATAAGACTAGACAATTGTCTATTTGCATAGGTCTGATGAAGAAAAAAGAGTTTTTATATTGCCTTGACTTAAACTAGAACCTATTTTAGCGAAATCAGGCTAACTGAAAACATATACATAAATGTGCTGAGGATAATCAAGCCACAATCATATCGATTACTAATCCCCATTTAGCTCTTCCCTGACACTAACTACCACCATATCGATTACTATACCCCGTTTGGTTCTTCCCCGACACTAACCTACTAAGCCAATAGAAATTGGTTAATGTAATATTGGTCCTAGCATGAAAACTGAAACTAAACTACACCATAATTCTAGCCAAAGAGATAAACTTACAGTGTGAACAACATATATAAAATAATCTGGAATGATGGAATATGCTCCCTTAACCACCAAGTGCATACTAGATCGGACTGGATGGTATCGTGAACAAGAATTTAATTTCTATTTCTTTCTTAGTGTTCTCCAATGCATCTAATTCTATTTATCAAACATGCTATAAGAGTATTTTATTTTCATATTAAAGGAGCAACTACATTTTACTAGGTGACAAGCACCGTTTAGGTTTCCCAAGCCTATAACTCCTATTTACATGGTCAATTTCTACCATAAAAGTTTTCCTTTATAGATGTAGTCATTGATTTTTGAAATTTTGCCCATGAGCATAATTTCAATCTGTTTTTGAGGCTTTAAACACTTTTTTCTCTTTCAATAAAATACTGACTACCACTGATGAAATGAAGATCCATCACATCTGAAATGGTTGTTAATTTAGCATACCAACTCCCCAAAAATGAATTTCGCGGGGGGATATTGCTATGTGAATGTTAGTATTTTCTACAGACTAATTCTCAAATGATGTAATTTGTTTCTAGGCGACAGAGATGAGCATACGCATCAGAGAGATGGCATACCACAAAGTTAAGCTCAACAAAATACTATCTCGAATCACAGGGAAGCCTGAAGAGAAGGTATAGTTTATCCAAATCCAAATCCAAATCCAAATCCCAACCTCAATTTTGTTTTTCAATTTCAGCCCTTCAATATATTATCCTTTGGGGAATTTATTGGCAAACTCGTGAATTTCTACGACTGTTTGTTTGCTATTTGTTATTGCATTGCAGATTGAAGTAGATACAGATCGTGATAATTTTATGAATGCTTGGGAAGCAAAAGAGTATGGGTTAGTTGATTCTGTTATCGATGATGGCAAACCCGGACTAGTTGCACCCATTGCAGACGCATCACCACCACCTAAAACCCGTGTGTGGGATCTTTGGAAAATAGAAGGCAGCAAGAAAGCCAGGAAGAATTTGCCCTCAGAGGAAAAGATTTTGGAAAATGGAAATGCCAGTGGGAAAAGAACTGATGACGACAGAGGCATGGAAAAGGAAGAGGAAGCACCAGCGCCTATTTGAGGCACGTGGCGGATATTTCTTGTACACGCTGTAACATTGAATAGCTTAGCAATTCTTTTCCTTTGTGTAGTTGAGCAATATCTGAATACAAAGAGACTATCAATTTCGAAATAGTGACTGGTTTTTGCTTTTTCCCTTCTCTTGAGTTTTATTAATGGAAGCTGATATTCTATTTTCGAGTTGAACAGGAAGATCCATAATTCTTCTGAACAAAATGAATAATCTGATATTTCTATCTCCTGTTATATGTTAGTTTTTCTTATTGCACATATGATGCTCGTGGATAAGGAATCTATAACGAGTCTGTCTACTCTTGATCACAAGCCTATCAACTGCTAGTACTGAATAGGATTGAACAACATAATTAATAAAATTTTAACTTCTTTATATTCTTTTATATTGTTCATCCATGTCTAGTACGGTGCACTAGACATGAATTGTACGGTTTTGTCCTCGTGTTAAAGGGCCGTGCCACTTTGCAAGCAAAACATAACAACATTGACCAAGTGCCAGTTTGCAAGCAAACAATAAATAATATTGGCCAAGTAAAATAGACGCAAGAACGCGTAAATTGTACACAGAATGATATGGCGAACATATCTTGCTATCTTCAAAATGACAATGATATTTAACATGGAATAAGTATCAAAAGTGTGCTGGTACAAAAGTCTTAACATAGTTACAAAAATAAAATGGCTTCACAAATCCATTTCCCCTTTTGGAACCATAGATATATCTTAATTGCGTAAATTTTACATCAGAACTAGGAAAAAACATTGCAGAGCAATCTAGCAAGGATTATCAGCTTCAAGCTTAGGCAGATATTATTAAAATTGTGTCAGCGACGTACCGACCATGAAAAACTTGAAATAAATTTAACAGTGGATGATAATCCATATAGTGGATTCACGATGGTGAGGTGTCTGATTGGAGGTGGCCAGAACAATTTACGATTTTCAGATGGAGTTGATAGAATCACCATCACTGCTTTCAGCATCAGTACTGCTACTTCCACTTCCACTCCCGCTTCCACTGCCACTCCCGCTTCCACTGCTCTCGGTACCACTGCTGCTAGAGCTTGATGTTTGGTCTTCTCCTTCTGCATTGACCTGTGCTCTAAGGGCTTCTGCAGCATTTCGGCCACCCTTATCAGCTTCATCATCACTTGCATCAACATCGGCGATCTCATCATCTGTATCAGTTTGATGCGGTATATTTATATCAATGCCGGTGCCAAATTCTTTGACATCAATACTGGTGTCGAATTCTTTGACATCGACCCCGGTGTTGAATTCTTTGACATCAAACTTTCCTCCATTAGCTCCTGCTCCAACATTGTCGTCGTCGTCGTCATTCAATATATCCAATTGCTCCTCCAGGTCGTCATTCTTAAGGTCTGGTGATGGATTTGAAGGGTTTTCTTCGACCGGTGGATAATCATGGGCCTTCCCATTTCTAGGTTTAGCATCTGATGAAGGACGAGAAAAAAAGGTAAGTATAATAATGTATTACTCCAATTGTAAAACTTGTTTTTTTCAAATACTGCCCAAGGCAAAAAATAAATAAATAAATAAATAAATCTCAAAGGTGCCGAAGTGCAATGACCCAAAAGAAATGACTTGAACAGATGTCCACATGATCAAACCCTATCCATAATGTTCTTCATAGCAATAAAAATTAATCATACACCTATTTTAATATATTCTGTTCTTTAGAGCAATATATATGAATCCAACTCATTATAAACGAATGATATGTTTTGATGTTAACATCTCCACCTATAGTGTAGGATCATTTCAAGTACCAGAAGCAACAACATGGATAGAATTGGAGATGTTATTAATAAAAATCTAGCAAAATTCTCATTACTAGAGAATAGGATTACTCCCCAGCACCATGGGCAAAAGTTCTTATAGATTAGAGTGAAGTCATCCACTCATCTTTTAGACATTCTTACATTACACAAGTTAATGCAAAAAGTAAAGGCAACCACAACAAAGCCAGCTAAGGAAAAATTTATTTGTAGCTGAAGAAGAGCTTAAAACTGCATTTGAAAGTGGTAGGTTCTATAACTATGACTAGTCATGGTTGTGGACAAATTATAAAATAATTTTTATGGCACATCAATCTCTATATCAAAAACATGGCATCTGCAAGTGCCTTTATTTTCCTTATCGTTAATATATATATATATCCTCATACAACTCCTGCATCTCTTACCAAGTTTTTAGCTTCATTTTCTGCCTTGACATGAGCACATGATAACCATTCCTTTCTATAATAAAGGTATAGAAAGGAATAGGCAAAATGAAAAACCATTTTTTTTTTTTAGTTACAAGATTTTCTCTCTGATTTTTTTTTCTCTCCAAATATTCAGTGACTCTAAATTACAGAATTTAACCAAGATGTAGGGATTTTATTTTGATCAAGGAGGGAAGGTAAAAGTCCAAATGCAATGCATACATTAAATATTCTAAATTAAGCATGGCATGCCTGAGTTTTTGAAGTCCCCAATTTCAATTCGTTCAACTTCCCCCTGCACAATTACACAAAACAAAAGTTGAATATGTGAGTATGACAGTCAGAAGCAGCCAATACTTGAAAAGAGAATGCTAACTATATAATCTGAAGAGATTTCTTTTCAATTTTGTTCTTGTTGGGAGAAAAAGAAAACATGCATGCACAATGAATCCGAAAGGCAAAGATGACCTGTTGAGATCAAGATTGTTAAAAGCGCCCCTCTTCGGCAACAAAGACATCAAAAGCAAGAAGAATTCTGTCAAATCAAATCATCTTTGTGCACATGCAATACACGAGGTTACTTTATTTTTTCAAAAATTAACTTCTAAGTTTAAAATAGGATTCCAGATTTTTATAAACTATTAAACCAAACATTAGCCCTTAAAAACTAGTCCTAGAAAAAGAACTTACCGGCATCACATTAATTGCCTCTTTGTTCAAAGGTTGATACTTAGTCACTTTCCCAACTGGTGGTGAACTTGCATCTGAGGGTCCAGCTGATGCAGCCACTGTTGATGTAGATTCACCCTTCATTCGATTATGCCTCAACCGCTTTACAGCACGGTGTAATCTCTCTAACCGAAAAGACTCGCCGTCAAAGAAAAGAACAGCATCGTTTTCCTTGTAATCCTCACTAATGCCCTCAAATGTCACCTTGGGTTTCCCTGGTTGATTGTTTTGGAACTCAACAGTAACCTTATTATCCTTACTTTTGTGCAATGTGCCACGCTGGTTCTTATCAATTGAAGCTGGCTTAAATTCATCTGAAAAAATCAAAAAAAATTGGAAGTGACATTTATTTTCTGCTATAAACATACAATCCAGAACTTAAGAAAGGTGAAATAAAAGAGGAATAGAAAACCCAAAGCAATTCTCCAAGTGCTTGGTTCTCATGGAGAATTCAATTCGAAACAAGTCTCCGAATGAACAAAAGAAGCACATCCAGGAATGAATATTATTGAGATTTAGAGACAAAAGAACTCATTTTCTATCAAGATAATACGCCATTATGAATGAAATACTTGTGATTGGACATTTGAGGTGCTTCATTTTTTCACTCATTCATCTCAAAAACCATTTGTCTGTTGATTTACAAAATCTATCTCTGTTTCAGACTCACGTTCTGCTCATCCATTGAATCCTTCATTATGAGGTTGAAGCTATTCATAAACTAATAAAAGAACCATAGATTATGAAAAGAAAAAAACTGAAACAGCATGCTTCCTTTGCATTGGAATCCTTATGTTATGGTAATAAAACCAGCAAAAGTTAAGGGTGGCAAAAACAAGAAAGCCATCGGGCAGTCAGCAGTCCTTGTTCAATTCAATAATGCATTCTCCATCAAACAACAGGAAGAAAAAAGCACTACAACACTAATTTACCTTCTCTCTTCAATTCTTTTCGTCAATCAAACATGGCCCGTGAAACAAAAACAACATGAAATTTAATCCTAAAGAGGGGAAAAAATGTGCCTGCGCTTAATAACTACAATTCATTCAATTTTCACAAAATGCAACCTAATTCAGTCACTGGAATTAATCCAAAATGTAATGTACTCTACCACAAATTGCATATGAATCCAAGTACATATATAAGTATATACGATGGAGGAAGGAGAATAAATAGGCATACAGCGTAAAGTACAGAACTTGGAGGAAGGATGGTCGTCCTTGAATGAGGAGCCTAGGGTTAGATTGTACCACCGATCGGGTTTCGGGGCTGTATTGGGTTCCTTCGAGTTGATTCCTGCCATTTTTGGCTAATATTTTCTGATCGCAGAATTCTGCAAACCCTAGGTTCCGATTTAGGCGTGACGTTTGGGAATTATTTTGGGGGAGGAACACTACGACAAACAATGTCAATTTGACAAATTTAGACAAATTTAGCCCCAGTTTGACCACCATTTTTTATCTTTATTTTTATTTTTGGTAAAATTGAGTTTTGGATAATGATTTTTTTTTATGAATATTTGATAAAAAAAGTAGAAAAAAATGTTTAAAATATTTTATTGTGTGAATGTGATTAAAAAAGAATACGTGAAATAATAGTAGTATGTAGAGGGTTATTTAGCATCCGTTTGTTTCCCATTTTTCATCCATAAAAATGAAAAATATGATCGTTATCTATCATATCAAGTCATCAATTTTGATTCTCTATCTATTGTGTGAGGCTCAATAACGACTATATTTTTCATTCTCATTCTACAATAATGAGAATCAAATGGAGGCTTAACTTATATAAGTTAGTTTCAATTTGGTCACTAAACTTTTGTTTTGTATCAATCGATCTGTTCCAAATTAGTCATCAAACTTTTAAGATTTGTTCCGTATCAGACGCTGCACTAGTCTTAGTTTTAGAAGTTAATGTTAAAATTGAGGCCCGGGCCGAGCCGTGGTCCTGGGCGAGCCCACCATTAAAAAAATTGTTGTTTAAAGAGCCTGTAAAGGCAGCAATCTGCAGCCATTTAATAAAAAAAATCAAAAAAACTCGAGCTAGCTCGGCTTGGTCAGCTAAAGCTCGGGGCGAAAGTCCGGGCCGAGCCTCATTTTTTTTACCGAGCTTTGCTCGCTTAGGCCCAAAAAAGCTTGAGCAGAGCCCGAGCTTTTTTTTTTTCGGCTCGACTCGTTGACATAGCTAAGTGTAATAACTATATATTTTGTCGTAACCAAAATAAGACTTCTATGAATGATAAGTATACGCTTATTCGGGCTTCTAAATGATAATATTTTGTTATTTTTTGGACGGATTAGTGCCTAATTTGTTATTTATTGCTTTTATTAGAAAAAAACACTCACGGTTAGACGAAGAATTGAAAAAAATAACGCAAAAAGAGCAAAAATAAAGCAAATTCAAAGTCAAAGACTAAAGTGCAAATACTCAAAAGTAGTGACATACCTCACGATGAAAATTCCAGAGTGCTAGGTGTTAATTGTATAAGATAAGAAGTCAAAATGATGAAATATAGTCAAAGTATTATCAAACATCAATTTTTAGCTGAAAAAGTTATGCTACGAATTTTTCAGTCCTAAATTGAAACTCATTTTTGGCATAGCAAACGTTTGAATTGGAGAAATAGCATTTATATAAGAATTGTATCCATTTAAGTTAGTTTTCCAACGCATTTTGAATCACCTCAACCGGATATTAAAATATAAAGTTATAAAAGAAATACTGAAAGTTGCTTGGGACAAGTCTAGGCACGTAGAGGAGGCGTGCGTCTCCTCCTCTTTTGAGACGCCTGAGGCTGCTTAAACGGTTAAAACGGAAAAAATCCAATTTTCTTTATGTTTGTTTCGGTAACAATTCAATGCGATTTTTTAGTATCCTTTAAATAATAATCCGTGCAAAACTTTAAGAGACATCCATAGACCTAAAAATTTATAAATTCAACATATTTCGGAGATGAAGAATGAGGTGCATTCATCAACCAAAGACAAACTTATAAGTTTATTAAAGATCCTTAATCCAAAGTCAAGATTCAAGTTGAGAAATTGGATCCATTATTTCTTGATCCGAGTGATGTCTTCTCATTATTTCTTATATAGTTTAATAATTAGGATGGTTGACTAAGTTTTTCAATTGTATTGGATGAATTTTTAAACCATGATACAATATGACATTGTTAATTAACCACGTGAACAAATAAGGACAGCACTTTCAGAGATACGCTACCTGTCTACCACCCCTATGAGGCCGTCGACCCCCATGAGGCCGTCTAACCCCATGAGGTGGTCTACCATCATGCGACCGTCTACCCCCATGAGGTGTCTACCACTTTGAGTCAAGCGCTACACTTAATCATATAAATGACAATGTGCTAGACAGGAACCGTCTATCAGCAAACGTGGGTACAACCAACCATTTGAAGAGTGTGGGTCATTCTAC
>CAIGRH010037857.1:0-14211 GCA_903798295.1 Fraxinus nigra | reverse complement strand
GGAGGAGGCTAGGTTAGCCGAAAGTTGGTTATCGGTTTAAGATCGTAAGGTGTCCCTAGTAGATGTTGGCTCAAATTTTGTGCTTTACATGGATAAGGATCAAAACAATGAGATGTTGACAAAGTGCTCGGAGCGCCTTCTGAGTATTCGGAATGCTAACCTAATCATACTGTTCACTTATCTTATCAATAGCATATCAACCTAGTTCTACATCATATAAAGAAATCTGAGGGAGGGTCGTTTTTCGTGTGTGCAAGATAAAACAGAAAGGTATTAGATCTCCCCCTGAAAACTTATTCAGAAAAAATTAGCTTCAGTTGATCGATTTAGCTCTCACAATGAGGAACCCCTATAAATCAATGTGTTCTTTTGTCAATGATTTCATTTTCATTTATCATTGCTCTCCCAGTTATGGATTAATGTTTAAGTGACAACAAGTCATCTATATCTATGGTGGTGATTTAGTGATCCAAGTCCGAGGATCATAATTTGTTGCACAATGGAATAAATCATGGACATAAAGAATGTAAGAGTTAAACGGGGCTTCTCGCTTGAACTTAGCTGTAAAGTTCATATAATTTGCACACTCCATTTCCTCCCATACGATGCTGGGTAGATTTTACCGTGAAACACGCGTATGCACACTGTGTATACTTTCATTTCCTTTCAATGGACGCTAACATTTAGTGTATTCCAGTTTTTTTATTTCTTTTTTGGTTGTATCCTGTCGAAGAGTAATCAATTTCCATTTTCCCTTCAATCGGAAGTATATAAAATAAGGAAATGGCACATAACCAGGAAAAATTATTATTAATATAACACTAAATATGGAGAAAATTGAGGATAAAAACAATTAAATATTGAAAACCCAGAAGTTTCAACTTTCCCTTCGTTTTATAATCAACCAAAGAACAATCCCACCATTAAATATATCAGAAATCTCAAAACAAAAAGACAAAAACTTGGTCTCAAGCTAACATAAAAGATAAATTGATGATTCATGAAATATATACATTACACGTGCATGTATTCATGTGTATATATAGATATACATAAGATTCAAGACCCCAAAAAAAAAAGGATTAACGAAAAAAGAGGTTACCAGATTTCCGGAACCAACGGTGCAGAATCCATTAACAGTGTCAACAAGAACTAAACCGGTTTTTACATCTCCTGCGAGAAGAAGAGAGTCCTGCTCCACCGGAATCTCATTCTTCAAAAGTTCAATTGTTTGAAGCGAATACGACCCCATTCTTCTACTACAAAACCTGTAATTAAATCTAGAGAGAGATACCTTATTTAATGGCGTGGAAACGTGGAATCAACAGACTTGAATACATTATTGATTCAGTTGATACCAAGTCAAAAACGTTTGGAAGAGAAGATTATACTACAGTCCCTAAGCTATTAAAAATATACTAAATAGGTCCCTCAATCTATTCTTTGGCTGTCAAAGTCCTCAAGCTTTTACTTTAGTAACGCCATTTTAGCATTTAGAAATCATTTTTTTGTTGAACAAATTAATATATTGTTCTAGTAATAAGGATTTTGCAACTTTCGAAAGTTAAAAATAGGTACTTAGTTTTTAGTATAATTGCATACTTAGTTCTTGAGAATAAAAAACGTTCAAATTTTAATAAAATAATCACAAAAACATGTTTCATTTTCATTTTTATATACTAGCTCAAATTTGAAAAATAAAATTTATCTTCGTAAAATTAGACTTGTGAATGTCATTTGACGATTAGTGGAAATTTAAATATTTGCCGTTGAGAATAAATTGAGCGACTACAACAAAATAATGAAATTTAAATGTTCCTGTCAAAAGTTGAGTATCTTGTTACTTTTCGTATACTAATTTGGGGGTACAATAAGGCAAATTTTCCTTCTGGAAAAAACATATGGTCCTGATTCCAACCCCTTTCTTTACTCATTTTGAATGGAGGATTCTTAGCACTTTCAATCGAGTTCCCTCACACTTGGATCCGTTTAATTACAAAAGTGGAATTTGGATGGAAAAAAAATATGAAATTTGGATGGAAAGAAAATGAATATAGGAAATTGAATTGTCTAAAATTTATTTTATTGAGAATTGTAATTAAGGATGTATTTGAGTCACATTATTTTAGAAGAATGTATTTTGAAGTAGTAGATTAATGGAGTGTATAGTTGAAAAAAAGGAAAAAATTATTAATGTGACGGAAAATATTATTTTATTAAAAAATGTGTGATTGATAAAAAGAAAATTTTAATGTATACCAAACTAGAGCTAATTGTATTTATTTGATATAATTTTCCACCTGAAAAATGTTGAAAATTTAGTGTCCGTCTTTTTTCCATGAAAATTGTCCATCCAATTGCCAAAAAAATAATGAAAAATCAATTACCATAAAAAACAAAAAAAAAACATTTTCCTTCAAAATCAAGAAACGAGGCACGTCAACGATGGGGAGGGAAAACGAATTCTAGGGAAAAATTTTGTTATCAAACACCACAAAAGGTAAAAATAAAAAGTTTTTTCCAACTTCCAAGAAAAATAGAAGGAATCAAATGGGGCCTTATAGAAAATCCTTCACAAAATTTTTACAGTTGTCTCTCTGTAATTGACTACTGTTTTTGGCAACATCCAATCAATCGTAGGGCGACAATTATTAATTTCGCAAAAAATTTACCGTATTCTTAGAAAAATCTCTTTGTGGGTTAGTTAATTATTTGCAAATAATAATTAAATAAAAAAAGAGACAAAATCGTAAACGGAGAGAGTCAATACTTTATAAACATCATTGTACAAGCAAAATATTCCTTCCCATTTCAACCGAATTTAATTTGAAAAAAAAAAATAGTTAATTTTCAACTCGCTTTGCAAAAGATAAAAATTAAATATTCCACGTGTTTATAGTGTGTGTTTGTAGTTATTCTGGTTTGGCAAACCAAAGGTAAACCACAAACGACGAAACGAAAATAATTCCTTCTCCACCATCAAAAGTAAGAAATCACTTTAAATAACAAAACACCAAAGGTACTAGATTAATATTAGGGCCACGTTTGTCTACAATTGAAGTAGGAAAATGAGTTTTCGAATAATAATTTTTTAAAGAATGTGTGATTAAAAAGTATCAAAAAATTTTAAGTTTACGTACAAAATATTTTATTGTGATAATGTATGAATAAAAATAAATTTGAGAAAAAAATATTGAAATAGTGGTAGAGAAACGAGCTAGTGAACACTAAAGACATGCTCGCTTCAACAACATTAGAAAGCATCGTTCTTCATAAGAGAGAATATTTTCTTTTCGTTTTTCTCTTAATCGTATCAATGTTAGTCCACAATATGCTCTCTCCTCCATGAGTTGAAAACATAAACCTTGATAGGTCACGATGAAGTATCATTTCAAGTACAAAAGTGATGGAAATATATATACACAGAGCTACAATGTAACAAAATTAACTTACGAAATTAACGAAAATACTGACGTGGACAAACACAAGGCAGAGGTAATTACTTGGCTTTGTCAGAATCTTCAGGAAGCTTTAAACCCATTAGTCCGAGTAAATTGGAAGCAGGGCCAGGGAGTCCTTGTTGAGTTGAAAAGGATTCAAGAAAATTTTGCACAAGGTTGATATCTACATCCACAGGAGTGAACTCCTCCGCCGCACCAGAACTT
The DNA here is from genome assembly GCA_903798295.1 of Fraxinus nigra. NCBI lineage: Eukaryota > Viridiplantae > Streptophyta > Magnoliopsida > Lamiales > Oleaceae > Fraxinus > Fraxinus nigra. The sequence continues at coordinate 10,546 of CAIGRH010037857.1, read as the reverse complement.
CCCTGTAATTTTTTAGGTTATTCGCAATCCGTATAGATGGGGAAAAATATATATTTCAAATGACAAAAATCGTATCTAAATCATACAGGGAAACTTATGAAAGGATAATATTGGAACCCACATCACAACTGAGCATGTTTTACTATGATAAAATTGAAGGATAGTCTCACAATTTAAGTAATTTTTTTGTCTCCAACACGTGCTTGGAAAATTTACCCTCCTTTCAAACAAGAAAAGGTTACATTTTTCTATGTAACTTGCACTTTTTTGTCAAAATAAGTCGTACTTATCTCCAACTTCATCCAATAAAAACAATTATTTATATTTATATATAAACCTACTTAGTTACTTATTAGTGTACTTTTTTATGTCTAAGCAAATGTAAAACATGTTTAGCCAATCTTACATTTAGTAAATTTCATTCAGCTTGTGTCGTTAAGTAGTTAAATAAGATCTATGTAAAAAATAATGTAATGCTCAACTTTTGGCTCGAATTTAAAGATACGAACCTCGTCTTTCTTCACGGATTGTTCATTTGCACGGACAAAAGTCTTATCAAGTGTGGTGGCCTTCAGTTCCTCATTCAGAGCATCTGAATAAGATTGCACGAAAGTCTCCCCTCCCTCTTCAGTATCGTCACGAGTGTCACTCTCATCATCAGACTCATCTGCATGTGTTATACACCGCATCACATTATTTAGCGGGACTAAAAACACTGATCAACGATTCAGCATTTATTGGCAATGGAAGTTGGAAATGTAAAGTCCGCTTGTGAAAAAAAAAAAATAGAACTACTAAATATTTCAAAAGTTAAGCATGGACATAAAGTGGATTAAAACATTTAGAAAGAGGTCAGGAGGGGAAAACCAAATACAATGATATAATGAGGTAGTACATTCTTAGAGAATAAAAGCAAAAAACATCAGGAAAAAAATAAGTTTATTGTCCACTAATAGAGCCAGCGAGAAGTAATTGCACAATCACAAAATTAACACAACAATTTGTATCTGCATCAAATCAAATCAGTTGGCTCATTTATAAGCAGTAACTCAGAAATTACCAAAATCCATGTCTGATAATGGCTCTTCTTCAAGATCATGATCGCTGCTGATATCTTCTGAACCACGGTGCCTCATTACTGATTCCATGTCTTTCATAAATTGATCCACATCAAGATTCACATCTTTCATGTTTCTACCAAGAAGAATGCCGTAAGATTAATGTCCACACAAGAAGAATTGAATTCATTGAAAAAGATTAGTAATATCACTTCAGCTATTAGAGAATTCACAATTATCACACAAGGGATAAATGTGAATTGCCAAAAGAGAAGGGTCCAAGACACCACAATGTTCATCAGGATGGCTTAGCTTTATAAAGGTGATATTCAAACAAGGAGCGCAGTAGATACATAGGCACCTAGAGATGAGAAAGGGCATAGTACCTTAGGCTCTGACTTGAGACTAAATAGTACAGGACACACAAAATTTCTTAAGGATCATAATGAACCTTCTTGCTGGGCTAAAAACTCTTAAAGTGCGTAGCAAGGTATACAATGAAGGGTGGGTAGAAAAAAACTCAATTAAGATCAACTTGACCTAAGCAGTACACTTAATTAGAAAGGGCAATGACAAAGACTTTCCACATCAACATCTGTCAAAACACCAGCTCTCCAACATGAATGCAATAAAATTTAGACTAATAATTTCTTTCAATCACTAAGAGCCCATTAATCCTCCCCTTTTTGTTTTAACAATGAGCAACAAACGTAATAGACAATGCGCTGTTTACTATAAGCCTTCCTTATAAGAACAAAGACAATCTTAAACAATAACAGCCCATTAATCTCCCTTTTTTTCTCAATAATAATTAAGTAACTAAAAAGGATTAACATTCCTATCTTCCTCCAGTTGTGCTCATTTCAAATGAATCAACATCTGAGGAAGATAAATAACTTTCTGTTTAACTCCTTAATTTATATAGTCGTGCACAATATCAGGTAATATTTTCTCAGTCCCAATCAATGCATCAAACTGGCAGAGACAGCTATTAACCACCCATATCCAGGAAAGAAAAGTTATATGATTTATATTCAAAGCAAGGTCTGTTATTGATGTGCTTATATAAGTTCAACAGAGGTTGTCCAGATGGATAACAACTACTCATAGCATCATGATGTTTCACCCATACTACCACATCAAATTAATGACAGGACTATTCAATATGTAACATAAAATAAGTCAAAACAAATACATAAATATATTCTTTAGTCCTTATTGCTACCAAATGAATTAATAAGAAGTGTAGCAACACATCCTACAACCATTAATATATACACCACAATACTTTACAATGTTTCTCAGGGTTGAGATAAACAGAGAAAAACAGGAGTTCTGATTTTCAACTAGTTGATGAGCTCAAAATGAAACCTTCCATGTATCTAAAAGAAACCTGAGAGGATGAAGGGTGCACTAACCTGTTTTCCGGAACCTCAGCTCCTTCATAACTCGAAACTTTCTTAACAAATGCTTGCATGGATTTTGCTATATCTCCAAGATCATAATCCTCCAAATCTTTGGTAGATGCTGGATCCCCATCCAGCTGCTCTTCTGACTTCTGTTTCTTCTTAAGCTTGAAATCATAAAGTTCCATTTCCTTTTGTCTCTCCTCAAGAGCAGAATTTAGCTCATCTTCCCCACCGTAAAGCCAAGAATCATCATCTGACAGAGGAAGCTCCCGACCTTTGAAATCATTGGACGAATGAGGAAGTGCAAGAATCTCATCTATACGTCCTGCAGGAGAGCTCAGCATTTCACTGCATCAGTAGCAGCATGTCACAATGACCAAAGATTATTCATCGATATAACTAAAGAAAAAGCAAAAAGGCACTATCAACAAATAAGCATGAAGGTGCATAAAGAAAGTACTATTCTTAACTAATGAAGTATTCTCTATGTTTTTCAGATGTAAAAGATATAGCTTTATCATTAGATGTTAAATAATATTTCAAAGGGAGATTGTGAAGTTTCTATAAAGCTTCCTTGATTACGAGAAGGTAAATTAAGTCACAATGAGTGACTGGTAGGCGGATTAAAGAAGTTGAATAATCAAAACTACACCACATGATAGACTTGCATAAAGTCATATCACCAAGAGCAAGACTTGTGGAAAGTAGTAGGTGGAAATGACGTGATGCCACCAGAGGAGACGGTGGCTCTGAAGAAATGGGGAATCAAAGCAAGTAAAGCCATGTTCGTTATAAAGATAACAATCAAAGAAGAATTATTGGAGCATATAAGGGATAAGAACACATCAAGGAAGCAGGAGACACTTTGGCCGTAATATTCTCAAAAGAAAAATGACTTAAGGTTGCAAATCCTGGAAAACGAGCTGCTCTAGATCACTAAAGGTGAATTCACGATAAGTCAATATTTCAACAAAGTTAAATCTCCTTGTTGCGAAATTTTCGAATTAGATTCTACGAATAAGATTTCAAAGTTTAGAATGAGAAGAATTATCATACATGGATTGAGACTCGAATCTAGAGGTTTTATTGCCACAATACAAGGTTGGCTAGAGCAATATTCATTAGTCAATCTCAAAAATTTGTTGATCGACAAAGAAGCGTTGACCAAGCAAATGTTAGGAGTCTCAATAAAGAAATAGGAGGAAGAAGCATTATTCAGCTATAAAAGAAACGGTCAATTTCGTCAATAAAATAATAAACAATTAAAAAAAGGTAAATTCAAAGGACGGATTGAAGGAAGCTATCAGACAAAGGGAACTCAACAAAATCGCAACAAAAGAGGCAGTTGTTCAAGGAACTAATAGCTCGTGTTTTGTATGTGGTAAACGAGGTCATTATGCCAAATATTGTTGGTTTAAAAGGAATTAGCTGAAGAGAGTATGACAACCTCTAACAAGAGAAATACATTAGTAAAGAAAAATGGGATGTTGTGGCATCAATAACAGTAAGTCAATAATCGAGCAGGTTCAAGAGAAATAATTCAATTCAAGTATAAAGGACGAATCAGCGTTGGTGGTACTCTTGCCTGAACAAATGGATTGCGAAGATGATTGGATCAATGACTCAAGAGAAGACATCATAATTCATGAAGAGTCTACGTGGTGGCTCTGCAAGGGGAGAAATTACCAGACTCGGAAGAAGTGTTTGAAGAAGTATATGCTTGGTAGATACCACAGAGGGTGGAGCTGCAAAATTTAAAGGAAACGGAAGACAAATTGCAAGAAGAGGTCACGGAAGCCCAACGAAGCGCTGAGATATATAAAGATCTACAAGTATCAAATATCAAAGAAGAGTTTATAACAGCGACAAAGTGCATTGTACAAAATGACGTGGATCAAGAACCACCAGTGAAGGATCAACTGAATCTACAAGAAGAGATTGAGGTACATTGAAACTCACAATCACAAATAAGAAAGTTGGGTGGGCATAAGAAATCAAGTACCAGGTATACTAACCTAAAAATGCATGAAGAGAAAAGTACGCAAGAGCCAAACATATTTAAAGTAACGGGTGCGTTGAATAAATGATCGAGCACTTCAAAATTCGTCAAGGCAAAATTGAGCGTAACAAAAAAGAGAAGAGTTAAAGTGATTAGTTGGTGTTGAAGGGGAGAATTGAAGAAATTATCACCAACTTTAAATACCTATAATTTGCTAGACTTAAGCATGTAGAATATTCTAGAGATCCATTACTTGCTGGAAATGAAACCACTGCCATTCCTGGGAAAAATCTAGAGAGTAAAATTGTTAACTCCACCGCCAATGGAAGAATTCTCCAGCAAATGGAAGGTGACAAACTCACCGACATTCACGCCTATAAATATGGTATCAACTGTATTTTGTTTGTAAGTGCGATGAGAGAAATGCATGAGAGTAAGAAGAAAGAAAGAGAGAAGTGAAAGGGTAAAGGAGAAAAATAGAGAGAGGAAGAGATAAAATAAGTTGAGTGCTCCTTTGTTAAATAATATTTCAAGTGGTTAGCGGCTTTGGTGTGTGTCCAAAATTGTGCAAAATCTATTTCATAAATAAAATAATATTTTTCTTTGAGTCTGAAATTCAACATTAACGTAGTCCCAAAAAAATGCAGAACAGTCATTGCATCTTCCAACAAAAAAAAAAATTCAATCCTGAGATTATATGTGAGTTTAATATAATTTATCAACATGCACTTCCCCAAATCCAGATAAGCTGGTATTCAATCCCCTACACACAAATTATAATTCTGCTTAAAATTAATACAAAATCACATGGAGACCGTGAGATCAGATTTCAAACTATACCACACAATTGGAGTCTAGAAATAATCAATCTATTGATAAACTTATAGAGGAAATAATAAAACCGCTGGATACCTTGCCCTAGAATGTAAAGAACTATTTCGATAATACTGCTCGGCTTTCTCCATCAATCTCTTGTACTCCTTTGACCCTGGCAACATCCCCTCAAAATACCCGCTCCTCTCCAAGCTCTCTCTAAATGCCTCCCAAGTACTCCCCTTCCCTTCCTCCCCTTGCCTCTTCCTCAACTGGTACATCATCTCAAACCCACAAGCAAGCTTCATCCCAAGCTCTGCCTCCATATACCGAGCAACATCACTCCTTGATGCTGGCATCGGATAAATCCTTGGAGCCTGAAACTTCTGCTGCACCAACTGTGCATACATTGCCCTCGACATGCTGACAACTACCCCCACCATCTCTTCATCTTTCCTCTTTGGCAGAAATCTCTCCATTTTTGCAGCGTCTTTCATACTATCAATATCCCTGTTATAAAATCCCTCCACAGCCAAAGACACAAAACTCGGCTCTTGCTTTAAAAGCCATGCTACAGGCACCGGAACCATCACTCTCGCTCTATGCATATTCTTATATGCACGCTCAGGGTATTCACTGATTTTCTTACTCAAATGGGATTGAATTGCTTCAGGAGCTTTCGTATCACCATCATTACAAATCAAGAATTTAGCGGAGTCTAATAAATCTGGGGTGGTAGGAATATGAGAGGGAGAAACAATATGCAGGAGACTGCGGCGAATAAATACACGATTAGGGGAGGTGTCGGGGTTCATCCATTTGGGCAGATGAAAAGCGCACTCAATGAGCAAAAAATCGCCATCTGAATCCCAGACACGAATTGAGAGATTGAGGAAACTTCTAGAAATTTCAAACAGTAGGAAGACAACGAACCACTCATCCTCGAGATTGTCCCCAAAACGGAGGTGGCCGGAGAGGTGGGGAATGAGGTTGAAGGAAGGAGAAAGAGTGAAGGGTTGGTGTTGCCATATGTACCGTGCAGTGTAAGGGGTAAGGTGATTGAGGATTTGGAGGTGGAGGGATTGGAGTTCTTCGGTGACAGCGGCGGCGGAGTTGGCGGTAGTGACGGAGGTGACGGAGGAATCGGGGAAGATGGAGTAAAAAACGGTGTCGTCTGGAGGGCGGGAGTTTTTGACGGAGAAAATGGATGAAGAGGAGGATGGATTTGTGTCAGTTACTGCTGCCATGGCTGTGAATGGATTTTCAGTGGATAATTTTCGAGGGGTTTTGGAGAAGGGTTTGAAATGGGGGAAGACGGTGTCGTTTTCTCGTGGCGGGCTAATTTGGACTCGGAGTTGCTTGTTTTGAATTATTTTAAAAAGAAAATGTGTGCTTTTATATTTTCTCCTACTTGTAATCCGGGACGAGCATTCATCCAAAATATAAAGGATCAAAAATATAAATCGAGATTGAATAGAAGTCGAAGCAATGGTATAATACAAATGCATTAAAAGAAGATGAAACGATCAATTTATGAGTGAACTATCGTCATCAAATTCCTGCATGAATCAATTAGTATATGACTTTTTTCAAACAATTTTTTTATTTTTTTGAGGTTTTAACTTATAATCGGAGCGACTTTTAATTTTTCTAGTTGATTTGCCTTTTTTTTCTCCAATCCAATCAATTCTCAAATATAACGCGATCGCTCATAATTTTACAACAATCATTTTCGTTAATAACCCGTCAAAATACATTTATATATGTAACATTCTAGATCCATTTTATATTCACAATTCAAAAATCATCCCATATAACATAAATCATTCCAAATTAATTTGATAAAATTCAAAAATCATTGAATAGAATGAAGACAAACCCATTTTTTCTATCTCTTTAAATTTTGCTCAAATAAAACAAAAATTTGGAATTATAAGTTATCGTCGTCTGTCACTAGTTACCTTCCAATTTTCAAAGCCAAAATAATTGAAGTTGATGTGTCTGGAGGTGACATCGAAATTGCATTGACAGATGAGATCGAAGGTGGAATAATGACAATCACTTTGCAGCAGGTTAAAGCAAATTGGTAGTAGAAAACGTAAATTTAGATTTCAATTGGTTGAGAATTTGATTGAAATGTGGTAAATTATGAAGAATTTATAGACAATTTTTAAAGAATTAAAAGAGTTGGGATTTTGATAAAAGGCACGAGGTAGAGAGTGTGAGAGAAAAGGCTCAAATGTGTTGTGGTTTTGCCCCTGTTGGGATTAAAAGTAGATTTTGATAAATGTTGAAAAGTCATGGATTACATTAAATATGTTATTAAAATTAATTTTTTATTTGACATAAATTAAAATTCAGATTTTAATCCACACGAAAAATGGCTTTTTCAAAAATAAAGTTGGACTTTGGAGGGTATGTAAGTAACGTAACTCTCCATGCCCCCTCCCCTTCCACCCCTGCTGAGTAACTAGTTTTTGGGGTATGATTCTTCTATGATTTATAACAACGGTACTAGAGTACGTCGTCGTGTCTCTCTGTTGCAATCATGCAACGAGAATGATGACGCTGACTTAGTTGTGTTCGTCCAAGACTAGCCATGGCTAGTGTAAAGTTGGTTCAACATGGACACGGAGACCATGGAGGGTGGTAGGTTATCATTGTTGTAATATTTTGTCTTCAATATTTTCTTGAAATCGGGCTCTGTTACACCAAGTCAACACCACAAATAAACAACCAAAATCGCAACCTTACGCCCCCAACCTGGTTGCACCGATTTTGCCCACCAAGGACAAGGTGTGGAATATATGGCAGCCTCAAGAAACAGTCACAAAGGCTAGAGAAGAAGGCAAGCACAAAGCAAGATCGGGAAAGCACAAAGCAACGCTCTTCTCTCACAATCACGGCTCCAACACTTTTCTCACACACCAAACACAAGAAACACGGGCCATTATTCCACATAGATGGGCTTTTAGGTCAAAGATAAGTGGCCCAATAAGTACCAATAAATGGCCTTCCAATCCTAAGAGCCGTGCAAAGTAAATGGGTCGAGGCATGAGCAACACTAATAAATTAGGCTTCTTCAAATGGTCCGCTTAGGTTGTCAGAATGGTTCGTTCATTGTGATATCAACATTTCACTTCAAATGGTCCGCTTAGGTTGTCGGAATTGATTCTAATGTTTTAATTGAGGTTTTGTCATTTCTTTTTTCAGTGTTGATCACTTTTTTTAGTGTGACACTTTTTTTTATATCATTTTTTTAGTGTTTGTCACTTTTTTGTCAATTCTTTAAAATTTCTATCACTTTTTTAAGTGACAAACATCATTTTTAAATAAAATTGATATTAAAAAATGACACTTAACTTTAAAAAGTGACATTGTGTCACTTTTTCAACGTCACTTTTTTATGATTGTGTCACTTTTTTCTATTAAAAAATGATAATTAATTTTACACGGTGTTTTTTACTTCCAAAATACTTTTGATGCAGGAGGATCCGAATCACACGAAGTCGAGTTATCAGATAGCTCGTTGATAGCGCTAAAGTATCATGAGTCAGCGGATCAACAGAAAAATGGTAAGTAATCGACGACATTTCCTAATTTGGGCCCCTTTTGGATACGTTTCGGTATTTTGGCCATAACTTTGATTACTGTTATCAGAATTGCGCTCATGAACCCAATTTGGAAATCTCTTTCCTGCGCACACGTCGTGGTCAACGAGCTTTGCTTGTTGTGCATTGATTTCGAGGCCAAATTCAGTCGTTTTCCCTTTTGAATTTACAATTTTAGTTATTTTTTCCTTTTATGGTAATATTTCGGTTGCCTTTTAAACATAGATTACGAATCCGATTTGACCTGAATTTTTAAGATATTATTTCTTTAATTCGTATTTCCTTTTAGTATAATTTTTGAGATTTTGCTATTTTTGGTAAAATTCCGATAATTACGATTTTTTTTAGCTATTTAACCCGAATTGTGGGTTATTTTCGCATTATTGCTTGATTAATAAAGAGTTATTCCCGTTTCTTGGTTTTCTGTTTTGTTTGTTTTGTTTTCTTCTGTGTAACTGTCCACTGAAACTTGCTTACAGAATAATCATTATTTTGTCCAGCGTCAACTTTTCATATTATTTTCCAAAAATTCCTTAATTTTAAGGGTATTTTTGTGAGTTGCCCATATTTAAGAAAAGAGTTACAAAGCAAAATAGAATATGTGCCATGTCCAGTCATGTATCTAGATACTTTTATAAAAAAAAAAAAACTTTTAAATGTCAATAACATTTTGAATACCCCACGATTTATATAGATTTCTATAAAATTTTAATTGTACACATTGTGATTTTTAAATACTTCTTAAATGTCTATATTGAATACATTAATATTTGTAGAGAGTATTAAAAAGTATACATAAATATCCTAAATTTTTTAAAATCTTAAAAAGTCTTTAAAAATCCTAATTGAATACATTCCTAATAGTGCAAGGAGACATTTGATCTTTTTACACAAAAAATTAAAAGTTTTGAGTAAATTTTTCATCTCTAAAGATTTGGTGATGCGTCAACTTTATCTCCAGATTTTCATTTTATTGGATATCAAATAATCATAAGAATAAAACTTAGGTCAAAATTAAATACATTAATCTAAACATATGGCAGGCAAAAGCAATAATTAAGGAGCCCATTTGGTGTTTGGTCATATATCATAGTGGGGTAAAAGTTTATCTTTTTCATGACGTTACACGATCCACGTGCTCTGTTTGGTTTGGTTAAATATCAGATGTTAATAATTTTTGATAAAAAATGATGAAATATGTGGTTGAAAAGTTGAAAAAAGTCATGAATCTCGTAAATTTTGTGATTTACAAAATTGAGATCAAATACGAATTTAATATATTAAAAAAAATTTGATGGCAATAAGTTATACATTAAAGAACGGTAAGGTAATGCGTCATTATGTTCAACCGATAAGGTTTTTACTACAATACTTAGATAATCACTAGTGTGATTATTGTTCATGCGTCTATGTAAAGGATTAATGAAAGCAAAGGCCCATGAGTAACTTGTAAGCAAAACATGAGATGAAGGTAGGGGTGGGCAAAATCTTACCGAGCCCGTCCAAATCGAACCAATCCGATTGGTTTGTGTCGATTTTTTTTGTTGTTTTTACACGGGTTGTGTGAGTTGGTTGTGTAGGCGGATCTGATCGGGTCGAGTTATGAGTTAACTCATGAAAAATGAATAAACCCGTCCAATCCAACCTAACTATATT
>CAIGRH010037767.1:0-13409 GCA_903798295.1 Fraxinus nigra | reverse complement strand
TTTGTAATGCAAAAAAAAAAAAAATAACAATAGTGTCCCTATTATTGGGGTTCTTTACACGTCAAAATCGTTTTCAAAGTATCTCAAAAGCCATCCCACCGTCCATAAAACTTGGCAGGAATTACTTGCCACTTTAGCCTATTTTATTCATTTCTTTAGGATATTAAAATACATTATAATCAATAATTCACCAAGAATAATAAATTTACATGAATTATGTAAACAATTCATGAACGATATTGCAATCCCGCGAATAAAAAATATTGCTTGAAAATGAAGTTACGTATGTCCCTTTTTTATTTTATTAAACATCGTATTTTTAGAAAATTTTAATAAAAATAGATGAAATGCGTAGTCACATAAATGTGTGGTTGAAAATTAATTTAGAAAAAATGAGTTAAAAAATTAGGAACAAACATGGGCAATATTTCAACACGATTGAGTATCTCTCGCATTACATAATTTATCGTTGTAAACGGAAGAAATAACACTTGTCTTCCAATATAATTATATGAATTACGAGTTTTCTGACCGATGGACATGAAAATAAATTGTTTTCTAACAAGCACGTTATTTTCATTTTTCTATTTTTTCAAAGAAAAATCATATTCTTGACAAATTATTATATCATAAATCCAAGATTCTTAATTAATTAATCCCAACAGAGTCACTGATCTTGTGGGTTTAATTAATTTACTTGCATATGTAAAATGCAAAAGTGTTGGGCTCACTTTTCTACCAGTGTGTGTGTGGAACCTAAATCACTTTGTTTTGAACCCTAAATTGATCCACCATTTCTCATTTACATGTCCCCCATTTCAAACCTAAATCGAGTAAAATCTAGCTATAAAAAGAAAGTGAGGCAATATCAAGAATATTTCACAAAATGTGTCGAGCTGGTTCAGGTTTTCAAGCGGTTTCAAATTTTAGGTCAAAAACCGACGAGAATATCATTATGCACTGAAATTTATTTTAAGAAAAATTCAATTTGTACATCAAGATTTTTACATAAGGGTGTACACCTCCCTCACATGGGGGTGAGACTCACTTGGATATAATATTTTTTTATTCAAATGGGTCCTACCTCATGTGAGGGGGGTGTACTCTCCGATGTACACTGATGTACCACTAGCAAAATTGTTATTTTAATACTAGAAGTAGAAAGGTGGGTTGTCGACTTTTTTTTTTTTGCATTACAAATACGAAAAGTGATGGAACAATGTAGTTTATGTTGAGATAATTTCGTCGAAGTAGATAATCAAGCCTCCAAAATGAATACAAACTGTAGAAGACTTGAATCGCAAAAAATGTTATCTTAAAAACTTTATTTGCGCCCTCTCGATAATGAAAATGTTAAAGGACCAACACACATAGCTTTAGCGGATTTCAAGTGAAGAACCGGGTTGCAAATAGCACTTTTGAAACCCGAAAAAAAAATAAAAATTGCTAAGTAATCATTCAAATAAGGGCTCATGATAAATGACAATATAGACTCGAATACTATAATTGACATATGCAGCTTCACTTTTATTTGTTTTAAATAAAAACTGCTTTGACACATGAATTAATGTTGGCTTAAAGTTTGATATAGCCTCTGTTTGCTAACCATTAATTTAAAACTCTGTTTGTTACCTTAAAATTTTTCATCACACATTCACCCAATAAAATATTCTATACACAAATCAATAAACTTATTTTAAATTTCAACCACATATTCTCCAAAAAAATTCTATTCAAAACTTTATTCTTCTCTCAATAATGAGAGACAAATAAACTATTAATGTTACGTGACATTTTATTATTGAACAGTTTAAAATACGATCAAATTTTTCATCTAATTATCTACTATTACGTACAATTATATCAATTTTTTTGTCAAATCTGACAGTAGGTGTTTGGTGGAGACTAAAATTAGATTTTCAATAGATTGTGATAGAAATTTTTGAAATGTGTGATTGAAAAATTGTGGGACCCATGAAAAATGTGGTTAATATTAATTTTTTAATCTTGATATAAATTAAAATTTGATTTTAATATGAAAGGTTAAAGTAACTTTATCCTTTAATTTTATGATACTTACGTGTGCGAATTGAAAAGCATGGAATGCGTACTACGCACTCCGCGTACCTCATAAGAAACCAGTTAAGGTTCCCTTTATCGCAGTCCTCACTGACACAATTTCAAACCTAAAAGAAAGAAAATTGTAAAAACCCATAACTTACAATCCCTTTAAGTGCTAAGTACCACTCAACAGCACAAATGTTTTTTTTTAATCCAGAAAATAGGACTTCGATCAAGCAAGTCTTTTACGCTTGCTAAGGACACAAATCCCTTAACGCCGTTAAAAACCACAGTAAAACTAACGACGTTAAGAAAACCGTCAAAAACGCCTTCTCTCTCTCTCTCTCTCTCTCTCTGTCTGCAAATATACAAGTAGAAGAACAAGCAGAACCTTTTCTCTCTCTACTTTTACACATAGGTATATAGTCTCACGTACACCTGCTCTCTCTTTCTAGGGTTGCAGATCGGTGGGAACGTACAGGTCCGATCACGTAAGATTCGCTTGTATTTATACGGAGGCTCGGTATAAATTTATAGTTACTGCAATAGATATTTGATATATTTGTTTGTGTTTATATTATTATCATAGACGTGTGTAAGTGAGAGAGTTATATGTCTTAATTGTGAGATATGGGTGAAAACAGAAAGGATTATTATGAAATGGCGAGGTATGCTAAATATGTTGACTGTGATTACAGTTTTTCGGGTATGAATTTCGGATCTCTTATGACAACTACAGTGTCGAACCCTTTTATTTTTTTTTTAACTAGTCTTCTCTTCTGAAATAGCTTTGTGAATCGCTACTGTGCATCTGGCTTTTGTTTTCGGTGTATAAATTCATCGGCTCGAATTTCACTTAATTAATCAAAATTGTTTCTGTATTTTCATTTTGCTGTGGATTCAGGTATATATTTTTGGGTGATGGTCGAGCTGTTTTATCAGAATGGGTTGATTTGACTTTTATTAGTAGAAATTTATGTGGTTGCTTTATAAGTTTTTAGACATTCAAAATGGAACTGTAGTTCTGTTGTATTTGATGATTGAGTGCAGTTTATAGTTTTTCATTGTTCAGATTTTGTTTATGTGAATGATTGTATAAGTGCTGTATACCACTCCAACAGTATGCATACAGTAGTTTGTGTAGAGACTACAGTTGGGAAATTATATCTCACAATACTTCAGTTTCTATTTCCACTTTCTTTGATATTATTGTGGTATCAATCATGATATTCAGTTTTCCATATCCTCTCTAGTCTGATAACTGGATGTTGTTGATATCATTATATTTTATTTTAATTTTTCTCTTACTTATTTGTTTAGAATTATATAACGCTATTATAAATTCCTAATTCTTGTATACAAGTTTTTACTATGAGTCAGCTAAGGTATCAGAGATTTGGGTTATTGATTAAGGTCATGGTAAAGAATCAGAAGGGTTTTCACTGTTGGCACCCGTAAAGTGTACAAGTTATTTCGAGATCATAATTGATTGATGTCTGATTGTTAGCATTCAACTTTGAATTGCAGATAACTCGTGTTTGTATGAGTTCGTGTCCCTTTTGCTGAGATCATTGATGTGAAAGACAGTTACCCATAAGTTATCAATAATTTGTTCTGGGTGTGTGTGAGAGAATGGGATCTGCTTGTTGTGTTGCTGCTAGAGACAGTACTATAACAAGGGGAACACCCAGTGAAACTTTACAGAGGCATGTTTGCCATTCACCATCATGGAGCTTTCTATTGGATAATCGTGGAAGGGTAGTGGGTGAAGATACGTCTACAAATATTTTACTTAATAGAGGTGGAGGTGATGATCGTTTGGAAGTTAAATCTGCTACCACTGTGGAAACTGCATTTGCTTCTGAGGAGGGCAGTTCATTAGATAGTTTCCGTTCACTTGCATGTCGGAAGTCTCCAGTTTCTGATGGAAATGGTGGAATTTCAAGGTTTCCATCTTCTGGTAAATCTCTAAATAGTAGTTCATATCTTTTAATTTTGAGATTTATTATAAATAAATATGAAGTACAACCCTTGACTGAAATATTGTTAAAATGGAAAGTAATACTCCTCTAATCATCTTCATAATGGTGATGAAGATAAAACATAATAATCTTTCTCACTAGTTATACTAGTGTACTACTTATCAAAAAAAAAAAAAGTTATACTAGTGTACTACAAATCATCCATGCAATGTGTGATTTAAGAGTTAATTCAAGTTGAGGTTGGCAACATAAGATTGAGCCTTGTATCTTCTTTAAGTTTGAACTGAATCTCAGCAAGTTCCAATTTCACACTCCAATTCAATCCTGCCAAACATAGTGTTGATGCATCTTATTTTTCACTTGACTACTAAATGAGTGTTGTTTTAGCTGTTTCTTTCAATCTGAAAAGAAAGGGGGAAAGTTGTGTTTCGGTATATAACCTAATGTTTTCAAGCATAGTAGCTTGCAGCAAAAGATAATCTGTCTACTTTAGTTCTAATATCAGCACAATTTGCTTCTAGAACAAAAATAATTCTCAAGCAAAGCAAGGAAAAAATGATAGGAGGATGGGAAAGGTCAATGCAGTTGTACTGCTGGTGGGATGAGATGCACAAAAGCAAACGAGCAGATAAAAGAAATTTATTCACACTTTTGATGTGTGTGCCGTGGTGGAGGTGGAGAAGAGGGAGGAGGGCAGACAAGGACGAAGGCCCTTTTATGGCCTTTGTAATTAAATATATATTGAAGGACTGATGAGAACCTAGAAATGAGTATCATTTGTTGGCTATGGTTATAAGTCTTTAAGACTCATTTATTGTAGATTTGACTAGTGTCCCCAGAAGTTTGCTTCACGAAAAGGAAAATAAATGTTATAGGTGCTCTTTGCTTTTATTAATATTCCGACTTTAATCAGAACTTTTAGTACATGACTCAACCATATCGAGTGTAATTGGAAGTCTGAAAATTTGGCTTCTGCCATAAGGAGATGATTTTGTTTAGTGCCTTTTTTTTTGGGGCAAGAATAGTTTACAAATGTAGTTGTATTTAAAAGCCTTGGACAGTCGCTCTATTGACCTTTGGATATGGATTCATTTCAAATACTGTTCAATTTGAAGTATCTGGGTTTTGTTGGATTCCTACAAGTTTCTTTCAAATGCCTCAATGCTTATTGTTTGGTACTTGCACACTTGATAGACTTGTGGAACTTCCACTTTACCGCTACGATCTGCTGATATTGTAAAGGCTATTCTAACCTACAAGATGATAGTGCTAGTTGTTGACGTTTTTTATGTATTACAAAATCGGTATCTTTATTTGGAGAAAGTAGTAAGAAACTGGCATATTCGTCAGAGTTATAACAAGCCAATGTGCCTATGCTGTTTCAAGACCATTTGTCAACAAATGAAAGATTAAGACACGTGTATTGGTTTGTCTGTTTGGAACTTATCATAACCAACTGGCATGAACCTGACATCTTCAAGTAATTATTAATGCATTAATAATGAACATGATGCTCCCTTAATGTTCAATACTTGACATGTGAAACAGAGAAAATGGATGATAATGTTTTTGATTTTATATTTGATGTATCTGTAATTGTTTTGCAGATCCATCTGTTTCGCAGAACCTTGTAGAGGTATGTGGATAATTGCTGTTATTGATCAAGTTATGTATTACAATAATATGCATGCTATGTATGTTGCCGGTTTGTCTTTTGAAGTTTTGGATCTTTTTCCTTTTTTTAATTTTTTGCCACCACTTTTCAGTTGAAGCAACCAGCTGAATCTGCAGCAGTATCATACCCATCTCCTGTTAAGCTATCTCCTTCTGCCCTTTCAATTTCACCCATGTCAATGTCTCCTTTGTCATCCCACAGCCACATGCTTCCTCCAAATTCAACCCCTTCCAGGTTGAGTCGCCGTTCTCCTGGACAGCAGCTGTTACGACAAGTATCTGACAGCCCAATTCCAGAATACAAGTCACGTACATTCTCAATTTCTGAAGAAGCATCTTCTTTTGTTCCCCCTGCTTGGGGCTATGAATCAACAAGAGGATCCAATGGTGGGTCATCTGATGGTTGGTCAATTCCTCCATTCTCCGAGCTCATGATGACTCGGAAAGAGAGGTGGTCTTTTGATAGTGAAAACTCTAGCATCAGTAGGGACAAAATAACCAGATCTGCTGGACGAAATTCAGGATCTCCTTCTTTTGATCTCCAATGTTGTGGTGTTTGTGCAAAGCTTTTAACTGAGAGATCCTTATTGGGCAGCCAAAAAATAATAGCTACCAATGAACTTGCCATGGTTGCTGTTTTGATTTGTGGACATGTTTACCATGCTGAATGCTTGGAGTATATGACACCTGAGATCAACAAGTACGACCCGGCTTGCCCTGTCTGTACTTTTGGGGAGAAGCGGGCTATGAAGATGTCTGAAAAGGCAATCAAAGCTGAATTAGATTCGAAGGCTAGAAAGCGATCTAGGAACCGTGTTGTTGACAGTGATGATCTCATCTTGTTTGATCATCAAAAATGTGGTGAGCATGAAGGTAGGGGTCCCAAAATGAGTTCAAGTTCCAGCATGAAAAACTCGTCTGCAAAGCCTTTCTTGAGACGTCACTTCTCATTTGGGACGAAGGGACATAAATTGTCCGAGAATCATTCTACTCGAAGAAAGGGGTTTTTCTGGTCAAAGTCTAGTAGGGAATGAACTTCTTGATGAGTTTAAGTAAGTGCCCATCTTTCCGCTTCTGAGAAAACTGAGCAAACTGTTATTTTCTTATGTTTTGTTGTGCATATGTGGTTGATAGTCAATATTCATCAGTTCTTTGGGTACATCTGAGAACGACAGTTTCCATTCTAAACGTTCTGGCAAATGTCTAATATTTTTTACCGAACTTTTTTTCTTTACAGATTACAGTTTCTTCTCTCTCTGCTGCCATGATTTGACGGTGAACATGAATGAAGCAGTTACATAGGATATGATCATCTTAGCAGATAACGGATATAGCATGACAGACATAGTAGTCGCTGAAGACACATTGTAAAGAATGGGGTATAATACGTTTAAGGTTCAATTCATTATAATATAAGAAAAAAGGAAAATGATAAGAATGTCAATTATGAATCTGGTTACATTTTGTTCTGTAGAATTGAAGTTTGATTATTTCATGTTCAAGTACATGAAAAATAGTATTGATTGATTATATCATGTTCAAGTGCATGGAAGGTAGTCTTGGTGACCTCGGCATGTATGGTGGTGAAGCTATAGTTCTCAATTTGATGGTTTTTATCCCTATTAAAGTTCCTAATGTTAGAGAAAGAGTAGTACACAAATAGAATTAAAAAGACAGTCCCCATTTTCATTTTGTTATGTCGGTTCTCCTCAATTCATATTGGACCGGAGTGATGCTTCTTCGGATGGATATATTTGTCCATGTTTGTCTAAATTTATAATTGCTTATAATTTGATTGAACTCTGCTTTCATCCATACATTTGGTCATATGGAAAACATGTCATGGACGTGAACATGAACGTCTATTCAATGAGCCTCTAATTTCAATTTTGGTATACACGTGCTTTGCACTTTGTATGCAAATGTTACGCTGACGACAAATTTATAATTTCAGTTTCGCATTCAAAACATAAACGAAATGCATCTCAAGTGATTCGGCGGAGGAGATCAGATGTATAAAACAGGATTCGCATCAAAGCATTTTCAGGCACAATATTGAATGATTAACGGACGTGAAAACATATAGGAAATTATTCAATTCAAGAATAGATATTCAATCGAAAGGGGCATATAGCAACCCATCTAAAAAAGAGGAGATGCACCGCTCTCCCAAAGCTACAAGTCCAACACATGCTGGTTCCTAATCCTTCCCAAAATCAGTGTTATAATGTGCACTCGATTCGAGTTTCTTCGCTTCATTCAGTTTTCTTACAGCCTGAAACATTGCCAGGGACAAGATAAATTAGATCTCATCTCAAACAAACGTGGAGTGACAATAATCATGCAGACAGAATTGTTCCTAAATGGGGAATCATAGTTGTCGGACAAACATAGAGCATACACCCCAATGAATACAAACACGAACCGCAACCAAGTCCAAAGCACACTAAACACAAATTGACACAGTTAAGTGTGTGTAGCGTAGCAAACAAGTCTCTACAAGTACCATTCACAAGTAATAATAACCCCATTATGGAAACTTTTTTGAAACTGCGTCTTATTTTCTAAGTGCATTAAAAATTTCGATGTGCATGTACGTTTTACCTTCATAAAATCTTCATGGATTACATAATCACGCTCTGCGCGAATTGCTGACATACCAGCTTCAGTGCAAATATTACGCAAGTCAGCCCCATTAAAACCCTGGAGAACGGAACATGTCGGTAATACAAATTTTGACCAATGTTTCCAAAAAAGGGGTTAATTAACTAAATTAGTGTGGTTAAGCTCACCTCAGCAAGTTTAACAACAGCCTCGTAATCAGTTTCACCATGCTTGGCAATTCCTGCAGCATGGATCTTGAGAATTTCCAATCTTGACTGTTCATTGGGAAGCGGTATTTCAATTTTCCGGTCTAAGCGACCAGGACGAAGAAGAGCAGGGTCAAGAACATCAGGTCTGTTTGTCGCCATAATCATTTTAACCTGCAAAAACATTTCAAGAAGCAACACAATCTAGTCAAACTAGCACGTGCACATTGCGCACTGTAGTAAGATCATCTTTGGGTGGCCTTAGAGCATGTTTTTGGTGGCTTATGCCAAAAAATAAGGTCCAAATGTGTGGTTAATTTGGCTTTCTTTTGAATGTAGGTGAGTCGCCACTAAAAATAGGCCACACAATTGGTGGTTATTTTTTAGCATAAGCCACTCCACACATGATCTTATTTCTAAAAATAAGACGTCCAATGCCTTGTAAATAAGCCCCAAAATTTTTAGAAATAAGCCCACCCAAACATGCTCTGAAGCTGAATTTCAGTGGAGAGAAACTGAGAAAAGCTTATTTTCATCAGTCAAACCTTTCCAAGCTGGTCAAACCCATCAAGCTGGTTGAGCAACTCCATCAATGTCCTTTGAATTTCACGGTCAGCGCTTGTTCCCTCGCTGAAACGACGTCCACCAATGGCATCGATCTCATCCATAAATATGATGCAAGGCTTCACATAAAGAAAATAATTCATAGAATCACTTTCTTTTACCATGACTGGTATTGAACATATCAAATTAACATAATTCAGAAAAGCAAAAGATACTAGAGTTCTCTTCAATTTAAATGGAAAAGGCTCATTTTACACTAGATCCTTACTTGGTGCTCACGAGCATAACCAAACATTTCCCTGATCAGTCTTGCACTCTCACCTATATACTTATCGATAATGGCACTTGATACAACCTGCACAGTTCCAACTTGTAACGTTACTGACATGGTATGATGATTCTAAAGAAATGGGGGCTCTTACAGGTGATCAAGGATCAGTTGTAACGGTATTTACTAACCTTTAAGAAATTTGCATCTATGTTGCTAGCAATTGCCCTGGCTAACAATGTCTTGCCAGTTCCTGGAGGACCATAAAGAAGAACACCCTAAACAAGAGAAACAGCATTGCTGAAAGTAAACACCAATATAACATTAAAAATCTTGTTTTCTTTAAAAAGCATTACCTTTGGTGGTTTAATGCCGACCCTTAAGAAGAGTTCAGGATTCATCAGAGGCAACTCTATAGATTCTCTCAGTTCTCGGATCTGATCTGACAGCCCACCCACAGCCGAATAGCTTACATTCCCAGGGTCTTCATGAAGCATATTATATACTACTGGATCAACCTGCATAGACATCAAAAACCAATGAGCTGTGATAAGAATATAGAATTAATGCCATGATATCCTTCTAAACCCAAATATCAACGTATTCCATCACATTGTTGAGTACCTCACGAGGGAGAGCTCGCATAATAGTGAGAGTTGTCATATCAAGAACTACTCTAGTGCCTGCTGTAAGTTTCTCTTTGTCTACTTTACTGCGGCAGCCAACTACATACCGTGGACCACTGCTGGCTTTGACTATCACTGTAAAATATTACACAAAGTCAGTGTAAAATTTTATGTCTTTTCACCTCCTTGCTTATGAAGAACTAGAGAACTAAGAAATGGTCAGAAGGGGCAAAAAAATTATTGAACAATCAATTTTCAGAATAAATACTCAAATCTAAAGATAATGATGACAAGAAATAGATTAAAGAGTTCTTACAGCGCTCATTGTCCAGGGGCCTGAGAACTTCACCAATGATCTGTCCAACACTCTGAAGTGACTTTAAATCATCTTCTGTTTTAGCATATTCCTTCTTTGTAGCTCTTAAATTCTCTCTAACTATAAAACATATATACAGTGTCTTTAAGGCAGAGCTATAGTATATAACATATACTAAGGCAAAGATATAGTTGAAGTGACATAGCGAAGATGCTGAAAGAAGTCCAAATTCTGATCTATCGTGATTTAAAGATCATACCACAATGATCAAACAAAAATAACGAAACTCATAAAATTCTACATGTACATGAAATTGAATTTCATGGCTCTTCTGAACTTGAGAACTACTTGCATACATAATTTAGTACACCCATACTTCTAACATGCCACTTATGATATAGTAATTAATCCAAATAGATAGTCCACCATGCAGTTGTGTATCTCAGATATATGTACAGATCTCCTCACCGGACTAACAGAGCCTAAGATCTCATTAGACAGCCCACACAAATTTAGCTCAGTTTCAGACATGTATCAATGGTATACAAATTGGAAAACAATTAGCAGCTAGCAATCCAGGTATTCAAAAGTCAACCATATATGATCTGCAAAACATGAAACTTTATTGTCTGTAGAGAAGTCCTTTTATGAAACTTAATATCTCACACTATTTTACAGAAAAGAAATAACTGCTATATAACCTTCGGTGAAGTTAAATTTAAATGATAAAATTTACTAATGTAGATTCATCGAAGTCATAATATTATTCTGTGAACAAGTTTTATAGCAACCTCTTTTCAAGATGAATATCACATTTTTACTCAACTAATGTTGATACCACAGGATGACTTCTTCTCAACTTGTAGCTGAAATGAATATTTTTCCTGTATTTTTGTGTTCTTTCAGAAATGTACTGACCAAGCCACAGATAAAGAAAGAATCCAAAGATCAAATAACATAGCTACTTGAGCCCAAGAAAGATACATGTCTGACACAAAACACAAAGCATCTCAAAACCATTTCAAGTCCATGTCCAAAATGATAAACTTTTGCCATCAAATGGAAGAGAAATATTATTGATTGTGTAGAGGAATTACCCAAAGGTCATATTTGGCTGTAGCCTATAAAAAGGAATAGACACAAACCTTGGGCAAAAGAGAAGAATATTCTTCTAATCTTCTTCCAATTAGAAACACCATTGACTACTTTCTTCAAATACGGATGCATTTTTAGCACGAGGATCACAATATCATGGAAAGAGAAAATTTTGAAGGAACATTGGCATGGGAACTACAAATAAAATACACAAGATAGGAGAGGAAAAAAACGCGTTTCATTTCTAAAATTCCTTTTTTTCATGGCTCTCTACATTTTTAGCCAAGGCTAGGGATGAAATTTGCGGTGTAGGTGTAGTATTTCTCTACCCTTTGGAGATTGTATTTTAATATAAGCTTTATTGTGGTTTATTATCTATGTAATGAAGAATTATTACTAATATTTTGCAAATTAATTTTTGTTCATTTTTAACTCTACAATGAATACTTGTAAATTTCTAGCAATGTGGTAATTAATTCTCAAATACTTATATCAAATAAACATTAGACATCATCTTTTGAGAAATTAATGTTATGTTGTAAAGGGAAATTGATTCCAAACATAGGAATGGATGTCGTATTTCATTTTCTGCAAAATTTTATTCTGAGGGAACTGATTCCAATCATAGGGCCACGCCAATTTACTCTAATCTACACTCTACCAATGTGAGCTCTTGCGAAGATCAAAATGTTATCCAGAATTGGTTGCTAAGCAAGCAGGCTTTAGGCCACCCTGGCTGAATCAACAACCCCAGAACATACTAACAAGTACAAACACCAACAACTAATGCAGAAAACTAGTTCAGCATATAAAACTAGTGCAGAATAACTATGAGGTAACTTTCAGGTAACAAAACTTACTCTCAGAAACCTAGTAAAACAATCACCCTAGTGATGAGGTAATTCCAGTGCTAATAATGCAATCTACCAGTTGGAACTAATACCCTTCACACCAACTTTCTCCCTTGACCCAAACTCAAATTTAATAAACCAGTCAATCCAATACCCAAAAACCAAAGCTTACTCCAACAAGGACAAATCCATTCACAAACTAAATTGTTAATGAAATCAAATTTAAATTGTTCAAAGATTCGACTGTAAATCTGATTAAATAGATAATTAATTAATCAAATTAAAAGTCTAGCTCCAACAGCTCCTCAATTTTATCAAAACCAGTAAAATCACATATAGTTCAACGAAGCCTAGAATATCAACTCCTTTGCCACTCATCTTCACTTATCTGTTCATAAACCGCTAAGTTTAATAGCGCAAATCTCAACAATATACACAAGACATTACTAAATCCACGCATAAATATTCATGGAAGGTATTGTTTAAAAAAACTCTGCAAAGATAATTAAGGAGAAGACTAGGGTTTATGAAAACGACACCAGATCGGACGCGGCTCTCGAGTTCTTTGTGGCTGAGGAGCTTTTTCCGGTAGTCCTGAATCGCCGTCTTCCGGCGAACGGCGTCTTCACTCTCGGTTGCCATTAAAGTTCTTTTGATTTTTGTTGTTCTTCGATCTGAATAAAATGTAAACTCCCAGTGCTGTATTCGTTTTGGTTTGGTTCAAGAACAAGTTCAACTTGCCAACCAAGCAAGGTAACAAAAATATTGACAAATATAGCACTAGATTGAATTTAGTTTGCTTTTGTAGCGCTAAGCCGTTGTTTGAGGATCATTATTTGAAAGAAAAAAAACCATATTGTGTAAATGTTTAGTTTAAAATAAAAATATAAAATAAAGAGTTTTTAATTAATGATTGTCAAATAAAGACTATTTTTTATATCATTAATTCTTGATCCCGAGTCAGTCATTTTAAATTATAAGAATGTGTCAAGTACACGGTATTGTATGAAATTGTACAAAATAATGTCGAGATTGTACAAATACATTGTAATTTTTTTCAATTGAATTTGGCTTGGGTAGGCAGAGCTTTTAAGATTATAAGTTATTGAGTCTGTAGTTAAAAAGTGAATAAAAACTATGAATTCAATTAAATGCATAATTA
>CAIGRH010037683.1:0-22843 GCA_903798295.1 Fraxinus nigra | reverse complement strand
TTTTTGAGTAAAAAACATTTGTTTTTGTTTTGGTTGGTTTTGGTTTTTTATTTTTTTTTTTTTTTTTTTTTTTGTAATTCTTAAACAGTTAAATAGTTCCTTAAATTCAAGATTTTTCCATTGGTCGAACAACTAAAAGGTTACATGCAGGTTATTATAAAACAACATATTTAGATTCCATGTTTTGGGCAATTTTCAATAAAATCTTCAACCAAAAGGAATCAGCCTTCATGAATAAAATACTTTTATGTGCATTACATGTAACTCTTTATTAAACTAATTTTGTCACCTTTCTTCTTATATTTGGCAGTTGGGAACTTTTCTAAACTCTATGAAGAGAATTCTGGATGTTCTGCACTGTAGAGTTGAGGATAAGCTGAAGTCATGGAACTCCTATTTGCCTGTAAATGGAGATCATAAATCTACCTTTGGGGAGCAGATGAATGCTGTGACGGTCTTGCTGCGAACAAAGTACAAGAATTACATTCAAGCTATAGTGGTCAAGCTCGCTAGCAATGTAAGTTGCTTCCTATTGCTAGTTTAACTTTGGTTTTAGTAGAAGAGCAATTTTTTTATGCACTACTAACTAAACATGACTCAACCGCATAATGAACAAAAGTTGGCACTTTTTGATCAGTACTATCCAACCCTTCCAGCTAAAAATGCTATTAGGTCCTCTGGGTTCCTTTAGGACGGAAGAACATTCAATGTAAATGGTTATGTACTTTTCTTCTCCTAGGAGCTTAAACTCTGCATTTACAATTTTTAAATGATTAATTTCAGATGCAAGCGAATAGAAGCACCCGGCTTCAAAGGATCTTGGAAGATACAAAAGAAACAGATGGAGAAGCTGATATCCGTGAAAAGATGCAAATACTCAGTGCACAACTCTCTGACTCCATATCGAACGTACACGAGGTTTTTATTAGTCAAATATTTGTTGCAATCTGTCGTGCTTTTTGGGACAAAATGGGACAGGTAAAACTGAATATACCTCTAATTTCCACTTGTTCCAAATTTTTGGTTACTTCTGATTTATGTTAACGTGTCCATTCATCAGATTGTATTAAAATTTCTGGAGGGCAGAAAGGAGAATCGAGTTTGGTACAATGGATCATATCATGCTCTAGGGGTGAGTATTGTGTACTCAAATGCTAATTTTAATCTTAATGTTCACTCCAATTTGATCTAAAAACATGTTCACTGATTTGGGTCACTTATCGATTATCAGATTCTGGATGACATATATGCATCGCAGATGCAGCGATTACTAGGCAATGCATTACAAGAGAAAGATGTAGATCCTCCTCGTTCCATAATTGAAGCTCGATCGATTTTGTCGAGAGACACAACAAATAGAATGGAATCATCAACATATTTGTATTTTTAGAGAACACTTCCCATTTGGCCATGTCATGTAAATGCATACTGGATATTAATGATGGTTGTATATCTTTCTTATATTTAAAACAATAATTCCTTAATAAAATTCTTTGCACCATTACATAAATTTGTTGTGAACTTGTCATTGACACAGCTTCAAAGCAGCCGACCTACTTCCAACCAAGATCACCGAATACCCAATTTTGTGATCTTTTCAATTTGGTTGGGATATTACCTATGTTAGTAATATTATCATAAGCATCAGGTGATGTGGCACACAACAATATGTATCATATATATATAACTTAATCGGTAACTAAGTAAAAAATAAAATAAAAAGTATAATTTTGTCAGTAACACCTACTTTCACCAGTGGCCAAATCATCGCTGCTAATTGTTAATGTTAGCAACGACAATTTCATTGATGATTACAAAGGTGAGTCAATAATCGTCGACAGTATCATTCTCAATAATTTTGTCTGAATCACAGACATTGATTTTACAAGAATAATATATTTTGCCATTAACGACCAAATTTCTGATAGTAATCGTTTGCTTTCTAGATTTTATCATTTTCATTCTCAAAAAGACATTCACAGCACTACCCAATTTTGCAATACTTTCAATTTGGACATGATTCATGAATAAACAACTGAATAATGACTCTGATCTTTATGCGGCATATTAGAGCATCATGATTATGGTTACTCATATAAATAATCGTAAGTAAATATGTCCACGTGGTGGGCAGATAGGCCGACACCTTACGAGCCCGTATGGGCGACCCTGTTGTGGACACTTGGACGAGCCCTCTCCCAGGGAAACAAAGCGAATCGATCCCCTTTGCAACACAAGTCTGAACGACCCCTGATCCTATCGAGACGACCCGCACGACCCTAATCCTGTCGAGGCGGCCCGCACGACCTCAATCATGTCAATGCGAGTGGCTTGACCCCAGCAACATCTTATGGTGAAGTGATTGACAAGACGACAACACACTGCCAACGCCGCTTCTGCACACCTACAATGTCCAATCTCAGGGCTAAAGTTTAAAAGATATGGAGATCCTAGTATTTAAAACCATTGACTGATTAATTGATGTTAATAAGGGTCAATAGATCCGGCAGGACCACATGCCCCATTATCCAACGGACCTCGTTCACCCTCCTTTAGGTATAAAAGACCACCCTATACGCCATTTTGAAGGTAATGCAAGTTTGCACATTCAAACTAAACCTTCTCTCTCGTTAACTAATGTCTACTTCTTAAACCGAACCCCTTTTTTATTAATGAAATAAGGACATTGCAACTTGATTAACGCTCGGAATCATCTCCTACATTGAGTTATCTGCGAAATTGATGAGTTGGTCTGAGTAATACATTGTGATTCGACTTACGTGGACACTAGTTTTTATTTATCTGTTGGCCACGTTATTGGTTCATTTTTTGAGGTCAACAATTACTATGGTCTTTCTTGCCATTTTGCAAGAAGTTTAGATTTAAATCAGCTGACATAAGTTTTGAAAGCATGAGCTTCTTTACGAGGATTTTATAGTCAATGCAATCAAGAATCATGGTGACGAGAAATATAAAAAGAATTGTCACATAAAATTTTAACGCTCTAAAGTAATATCATTATCCATTAGTCCTTCAGATTGGTTTCCGCAGCTTAGATGTGAGTCTTCATCCTAGGTTTGTGTTTTTGAATATCAGCATTAATGAAAAATGTACCCTAGAAATGGTTTGAAAAAAGAAACACTGTCAACTTCTCTAAGTTTTATGTTCCCTTCTTTTAATTCTGAAATATATCAAAAAGTGCTATTCTATTTGCATATACGCCTTCACCCCAAGGAAACAGAAGATCGAAGAACGGCAACTTTGGCAAAATCTCTTTTTTCTCATCTACAATCAGTTGAATCTTTTATGGACAAACTTTAACATACAAGATGAATAAGCTAAGTTACTGCTTGACGATGGCAATACCACTGTTGGAGAAATGTTCATCAGCCATATCAAATAGCAAAATAAACAAATTCACTAAATATAATCCAGCAGAACGGGACTAGAAAATAGTTCAAAGTTGCTAAATCAAGTAGCTACTAAGACTGGCTTCATTCGTTTTTCACTCTCTTTGCAACCTTATCAGAGAACATTAAAAAAGAAAAGCAGAAGTACAGAAGCAAAAGGCAACCAGAATGTGGATTCCCAAGCTGTAAAGAAGTATGCCCAACGACTGTTTCCCTTAATCAATTCAAGTCTTCAGGTCCCTTTCCCCTGCTGGATTTGATGAAGAAGAGCGGCTGCCAACTGCAGTGTTGCCTGCAATCGCTTCTGGGGGTCAGTGTCTGCATCCTCTTGGCCAGCATTTTGAAGCTGTACGTTCATTTGAGGAGCAGCTACCGAATTTGGAGTTTGCTGTTGCTGCTGGAACTGTTGCACTTGACCAAATGGTGCTGACGAAAACTCTGAAGACACTTGGTCATTTGGTAAACCATAATTCTGTGAGGGTATGGATGAATATCCAGACTGATTTATGTTCTCTGCTTGTCTGTAGCCTTCGCCAGTTGACCCCCCACTCAATTGCCCCTGTTGTCCAAAAAGGGTTGATGCTAGCTGAGCTAGTTGTTCTGGTCGAAATCCTGCAGCAGGCAATGGGGAGGGGAGGGGAGGCTTTTCCTGAAGGGGCAACTTGCCATTCCCACTTGAAGGAGTACCCGACATTTCAGATGTGTAATTGTTTTGAGACGTCACCTGCACAGATCTAGGTATTGCAGAGTACCCCATGGGACCAGCGAAACTATTGGATGCCTGTGAAGAAATATTCAGTGTGTTGGAATTCAGGTTCTGTAAATCATGGGGAGGCCAGTTTGTTCCAGATGCAAGCTTTTGCTGATGGAGCAGATGATCATGTTGTTGAGTATTTAAGGGCTCATGCAAATTACTTGTAGAATGACCAGATCCCAAAAATGGTGCAGGTAAACCACCTGAAGACAAAGCTACCGAGATAGGTGGAGCACTTCTTACAGGTCTCTCGAAATTCTTAAAAGAATGATTGGGCAAGTAGCGGTCTGAAGGTGAGATTGACTTCTGGTAGGGGGAATTACCTTGGAAAGATGTAAAAGTAGTTTCTTTATTCTGATGTTGAGGAGGGGACCCATAGCTGGAGCCTTGAGGCTCTAACCTTAAAATAACACCAGAAATGCTCAGTTTCCCTGGTACTTTCAGTACTTTCTCTGAGAATTCTGAAGGAGGTACAAGAAACAAGGTTGTCCTTTCATCCAATTTAGCAACAGCTGCTCGCTGTTTCTCGCCCAGATAATTCCTGAACTCGTTATAAAATGCCATGTCTGGATCAGTTGCCGGAACGAAGAAGACAACCCAAGCACTAGCTGCCTGATAGTAATGCTTTGCAAGCATGTCTAAACTAGTCCTCGCTGTGCAATCTAAATATTCGGGCCTGCAGCATTAGAACCTTTATTGAGTAATTTGATAGAATTAGTCCACAACAGGATGTCTAATCAATGTACATACAGACCCTCGCATAACATTTCTACCACGACTCTGATTTTTCTGCTTCTTACCTATCTTCATTTTATTTTCAATTTAGTTTTTAATAAATTATTCACAAAGAAAGCATAAAAGAGACGTATACAAATTATTATTTTTTTAAATATTCTGAAATTTATTCAAGTAATCCTGATAGGCTTGGAGGTTTTCACTGCTTAAAATGTTTTAATAGAGGAACTGATGCTTCAGTCCATGGGACATACCAGTCGTGAAGATGACAGAACTATGCAGTTTTCAAGACCAATAAAGCAGGCTAACCTAAAAAACATCAAGATATGCAGACCTATTTCCTCAACGATTAGGAAGACAGTACTTACAGGGGCATGTCCAAAGGTTTTCCCACACGAAAGCACCGAGCACGACAAACAGGGGTCCCTCCCTTGGCTATTGTTCCCTCCCACTTCCATTCTTCATTCCGAGCCATATCATGTGTTTCAGGGGTTAACCTTTTGCGGTCAGGGGGAGGCAATGGAACTGAATTGACCTGGAAATTATCATATGATGCATTCCAATTATCACTCCTCTCCCCATAATTTTGGGTTGAGTTCATTGCACGGTCGGGGATCTGTCTGTAACTCATAGGCCTGGAATCGAATTTCTTATCAAGGACCTCAGCTTGAGGAAAATCAGGATATGTCTTAGAGACAACATGTTTTACTTTTTCCGATTCTGAGAAAGGATATTCTGGAAGCTCATTTTCAGGAGGAAATGCTGTGGTCTTCAGTTTCTTTGCACCCTGCAAGTACGAGGAATCTTCTGGTAAATCCCATGGATCATCATAAAATGGACCTTGTCGAGGAAACTTCTGAGAGGTGAATTCACGAAAATGAGTTTCTCTGTCCCTTGAAGGACTATTGTGATGCTCATAGATATTTCCACGTAATCCCAGCTCGGACCTTCGTTCTGGATATCTCCTCTTCTCATTGGCATCATCTTCACTGGCCCATATATTAGCCTTTCTACCAAATCCCCTGGCACCAGAATCGCCAGCCTCCATATTTGGGATAAAATGAGATCTAATGCTGCTGGGTTCTCCAGTCACACCACCAAAGTTCCTATCAGATCGGAAGTATTCAGGAGATCGTTGGTGTCCATATGACTCAAAATGTGGAGATGGTGGAGCATCTATTGAATTCTTCTCTCTGTTTGATGTTCCAGATTCGCTCTTGGCAAAACAAATATGTACACGAGGATTTCCAAATAATTTCCCCTGAAGAGTGTTTTTAGCCCTGCAGGCTGCACTAATATTTCTAAAACGAACGAAGGCATAAGTACGCCCAGGAAATGCAGTTATCTTCTCTATCTCTCCAAATGGTGAAAATGCTTTCCTCAAAATGAATTCATCCACTTCCAACTGAGCAGGAAACCCAATCCATAAGACTTCACTGGGGTCTGCATCTTTATTATTTGTCTTGGGTTTGTCCAGATATGGTGGCTCAGGAGAGTGATATGATCTTGACTCCCTCTGTGTAAATGTAGACCCTCTTGCTGCGGGACGTGATTCATCCCGTCGTTGAGAATAGTCTGCCTCGCGTGGGGGCAATGTTGATTTTTCCTGTACATATGGAACCAAACTTAGAATGTCTATGTTGTTACATTGTCCGATGACTTGAGAGAGAATATTTCAATGTTTTCTGTTCCCAGAATATGCTGATGACTCCATCTAGTGTACAATCACAGCATGCTAAATGAAAGCTGCAACCACCTCAGTGTATCGACTACACGCGCACTCACAAAATAAATAAAAAATATATTACATAAATCCATCCACACAAGTATGTACTGTTTAATGAAATGCAGCTTTTCAGCAGTCCAACTCTCTCGCCAGCAAGAGTGCTCATTTATTGAGCAAGAATATTAGTATTCAAATACACCCAATAGAATATTCGAGAACTGTAGATTACTTTGAATCCCCCAAAAATTGGAAACATGCAGAGCGAAGGCGCAAAAGACCAGTTGGTTCTCAATTCACATCTGCACTAAAAATAATGATATACTAATAACTTTCCCAAATAGAATGGGAGCTATTCAGAATATCTTCTACCTTTTGTAGAAGAGATTCCTGAGGAAATCACATTGGTTAGTTCCTCTAAAAGCTCATGCATGGAAGTGAGGCAAGCTATTTTAGTTATTATCCAAGCAGGCCCAAAAGCACTATCTTAGTTTCAAAAGCAGTTTTTGAGTTTTCAAGTCTTTGCCAAACATGCCCTAACTCGCCGTGACTCATTGGTTTCCTTCTCTTCCATTCAAATTCTTTTTCTCATTTCTCTAAAGGTTAATTATCTCAGGACAGTCTTTGGATTCAGTACTATGATGAAATGGGCTCCTAAAGTCAACTCAAGGCTGTCAGTCTAAGCATTTTACTACTAAGGTGGCTCTTTCGGATATTTAAATCGACGTGAACATACATAGTCAAGATATTCTATCGTCAACATCTAAAGCTAACTCAAGTAATTTGAATCAGTCAGTCTTGAACTGTAACAGATACTGAGCTGATGAACCGGATGAACACTAGAATAAATTTCCACTCAGAAAAAATTGCTAATTATCTTCGATGTATTTAGTTCAGAAACTCGGAATTTAATTACTGGGAATCACTTCAACATTTGTCAAAGACCAGCACTAGATACAATACAAGTAAATAATTTTACATTTATACCCTGTTGCCTCGAACAACCAAAATATGTAGCTATTGGAAGTCTCTCACAGGCGAAACAATGCAAGAAATTATGAGGGGAGCACTGCTCTGTGAGTTTCTATCGAATAAGATTATATTCTCTTTGAATGCCTATTGATAAAGAGTTTAAAGGTGTCCATTACACATTTTTTAGGGAACTTCTATAATATTGTGTAGATTTCTGTATTCATTTCTGGTATTCAGGACATATCGTCCTTTTGCTGTAATTGTATTCGTTCAATAAAAAATATATTTTTATTGTCAAAAAAAAAGAAACAGAAACAGAAACAAAATATATTGTGCAATAGTGACAGTATTATATAAACTACAGACATTAAGCAGATAAGTAACTGCAAATTGTTGAAGGAATGAAAATGAATTCGTTTTAAGGAAAAACATTCTCTTGCATTGAACCTCGTAGTAACAAGGGCAATAATAATTTTTTTGTGTAAGCCAAGTGATGTAGAACAGAATGAACAAGAATGAGACTTGAGAAGGGGAGAGAATCATGAGAGAAGATAAGAGGGAGAAAATATGAGTTTATTCAATAACCAAGTCTATTACAATGAACAATCCCTCTTTATATAAATTTCCATGTAAACTAATTTAAGTAGGAACACAAAATAATATAAAATACTAGAAAACCTATCAAATAAAAACTTAATTCAAGTCAAACTAGAAAACTAAAATAAGTTAATCTAAATCAAACTATCTTCATTCCTAATCTACTAAGGATATTTATTATTCTTATATTCATTCCCCATTATTTCTTCCCAACTAAGAGAACACAATTGTGATGAGGTAGACTACAACTTTTTATCCAAGAAGGCCGATAAACAAAAAGGATACTGACCATACAATGACTAGTGACTACCAAATGTGATAAAAATAAAAAATATCAAAAACATAATTTGACCAATTGAATGATCTTTCAATCAAATCAAATATTGACAATGATATAACAACAATTTTGAGCGACTTATCCACAAAAATTGCAACGGAATCCACATGAGGATCACGATACACTGGCATTGTAGACTGGTCTACAAAGCTTGAATGTGCCCCGATAAGAAAACAAATTATGAGAAATGAATCTAAGAATAGTAGATATCCTTAGCCCCTATTTGGTGGAGATTAAAATCATAATTTTAGTAGATTTTGATAAGAATTGATGAAATGTGTGGCTAAAAAATTATGAATCCTATGAAATATGTGATTAAAATTAATCGTTGACTTTAATTTGTATTAATATCTAGATTTTAATTTCTACCAAACAACGACGTAGTAGATTTAGAATAAAGATAGTTTGTTATAGATTAGTTTATTGTAGTTTTTTTTAGCTTGACTAAGATTAGGGTTCTACTTTATAGGTTTTCTACTATTTTATATTATTTCACAAGTTGTTTTCCTACTTAAATTAGGTTACTTGAAACCCTAAATAAAAAGGATTAATTAATTGTAATAGTTAGGCTTTATTATTGAATAAATTTTCTCTTGATCATCTCCTCTTTCTTCTCAAATCTCATTCTTGTTCATTGCTTTCTACGTCACCAAGCCTAAGGTTAGCTAGGTAGTAGGGTCATGTTTTACATTGACTTGAAGAGGGCACGTATATAAGAGTGACGTGATTTCGGTAGAGCAGGTTTGAAGAGGAAGGAGTACAACAAAATTAAATTGGTCTGTCATAGTTTCTAAGGATCCTGTCCTGCAGATTTAGCAATGAATCCTGTAGATTTCGCAATGAAGAGAGCAGAATGGCAAAAAGATTCACATAGCTGACCTCAAATTTAATGTGCACAAGGCCTACGTTAGTTGTTGTTTCCAAGCCCAAGGTTACAGGGAACAAATCCCAGGTTGTTTTTGTAGCTGTAACTTGTTATAAAGAACAAGCTAACTCGAGCTTGGACAATCATTAGTCCAACCTCAATGTGAAATGAGAATTATACCTAATTTTATTTCCTATAAGGTCAATTATATCTTATCATACTCTAGCTACATAAAAATTTTTGAAGATTTGATGAACTTTTTTGCAGATTTATATCAACATCTAAACTAAGAGAAATTAAGGTCATCACTATACATGTTCAGTAACATTTTTGAATTTCGAAATTGTAACAAGTACTATCACAATCTCATGACAAGGAATTCGCATGACGACACAAACAAAATCACTATTCAAGTTCAAGGATGACAACTTAATGTACCAAAAAAAAAAGTGACACACAGTTCAAAAACAACATATAAAGGAGAGGCAAATCAATGAGACATCTTTTGAGCACCTCCATAAACAAGATCTTAGAATGTAAATTATCAAGTAAAGGAACTTGATTCTAAAACGCAAACATATCTCAAAAACAAATTCTAGTTGAACAGTGTCTACGAAAATCAAGAATAGACTAGATTGTATGCTTCAGATAAAAAAAATTGATAAAGAATTATTTAAAAAAGTAAGGTTTATGCCTTCGAGTCCTGCCTTAAACCAGGCATTCATTGAACTCGTCAATACTTATGCCCTAAGTGCCATTATGAAGGCTCACTACACCTCAATTTACCCAGGCTAAGCCCCAGGGACGCTGAGGCATGCACTCATCTGTTTATACCTTTTTTGGGCATTTTTACTGTTAGTCTCATTTTTCAGACTATTCTAATATAACCTAGATCATTTTACAGGTCAGTTGTTTTTTTTATTAAGGCGCCATGCAAGTGTAGCATGATGATAAAGAGGAAAAAAAGTCGATAATGTTGATGAGAACAATAAGAGAACTAGATATGTCGGAGATTTTGTTCAATACCCCATGGGAGAATTCTAGGTTGCTTTTTCCTTTTAGCAGTGGATTACAACTTTGATTAGTATTTTGAGATATTATTATTTGCTAATTTATTTTTCATACTTGTGTAAAAGTAAAACTTAATATTGTTAATTTTTATTATTATGGATTTTGAAGATGGTTTATATATTATAACCATAACTTTAAACTTCCATATTCTTGTGGATTATTTTATTGACTTTTCTAGATTCTCGTGGCATACCCCTAGAGGTGAACCTCAAAACACCTCGAGGCTTACATCGCTCCTCGCATAAGTAAAATACCTCAGTACCCGATCGGTTGAGCCTTGTTTTAACAATGAAAGAATAAAGCCTTGTGATCTTCCATAAAAGTGAAAAGGCACAAGTCTCTCGAACATATAAAACCCGCAGTTTTGCCAATACTTGCAGTATCTCCATGTCAAACTTGGAAAATAAGCAACATCTACCACGCCTACTTCATTTTATCACATTATTGAACTGGCATATTGAGAAGCAAATTGTACACGGGAATACTAATTAGTTGCATAAGAATTGCAGGCATTTTGAAGGTGAATGGCGCCAAAAAAAATAAAAAAATGAAACAATGAAGAACTCATCAAAGAGACAGCTACTACAATTTGCCAAGTGGGAGGCTTGTGTAGAAGATACACATAAAGAGAATTGTCAGTCTTCTAAATTATCTAAAATCTGCTTATAAGTTTCAACATCACAGCTAATCACTAAGACAGCTTAACTGAGCAAGAATTTAATGCAATTTTTTTTTAATGATCACAGGTCTAAGATCTTGCTGAGTTGAGTTGATCTTGATGGATCACCATGTATAGAATTAAGTTGCTTAACAAATCCAACAAATTTCATTACATTTCCACTTGAATTTGATGTTTATTTGACAATATAATACGCATCTACTTTTGTACACTGCCAGATTTTTGTGTTCATGTGGTGTCATTAATGTAGAGATCGTTGAATTCTCACCTTGCTGCCAAGATTTTGTGAGTGAATGGCTGCAATAGCCATTATATGAACTATTACAAGGACAGAGAGATCTAATATGCATTTTTATTTTTTATTTATTTATTTTTTTTGTACACTGCCAGATTTGTTTTGATGTGGAGTCATTAATGTGAGAGATCCTTCTCACCTGCTAGTTTATAATGTCAGATTTCATGTCTGCATGCCGACAAGATTTTGTGAGTGAATTGGCTGTAATAGCCATTATATGAACAATTATAGGAACAGAAAGAACAAGACTTGGGGACTATTAGTTTTATTCTGTGATGGAAGTAGATTTGATTCCCAATCTCTCCATACCTTAATACCATCCTGAGATTAATACAATGTGATATTTTTCATTGTGGCACATATGCTGTTCATGTAATTGCAGAATTTTATCTCCTAGCAATAGAGACAACTCTGAATTATATTATTGTACATTTGCACTAGTGGTTCAGTTAAACTACTCACTAAAATGAAATCACATCAGTAACTTTACATGACAGTACTAAATAGGTTCATATCTAAAACTAATCATGTAATGATGCCCTACTTGGTTGGAGATTGCATGTAAGCTTCATTATCCAAAAGATAAACATATCCAGGTCAAAAGGAGTGCGAGAAGTAATTGCACAGAAAAAGAAAAGGAAAAAAATTTCATCCACACAACAACATGGTTACATCCATCAATAAAGTGCCAGTGCTTATGGAAATAATACAATTCCACATCCATAATCAATTGACTATTTCACAATGAACAAATAAATAAATCATAATTTTCCCCCTAAAAACCAGTCTTCAAAATTCATGAATTGCATCATGACATTGAGATATCGAATTTCGTAAATGGCGTTATGCTCACAGCAACTAAAAACATCTCACATCACATTCCGAAATTCTAGTAACAAAATCACCTTAACTCTCATATTGTCCGCCTCGGAGAAATTAGTAATGCTATTTAGACCCACTAATCCTAAGCACCAACCTAATTGTCCATTAAGTGTCCTTAAATGATGTGGACATCTTAATGAGTCATGCCATTCAGCCCTATTGGTGCCTATAAGAAGGTTTTGCAATCCTAGAAAACATTTGTGCCTGAACCAAGAATCAACCAAATAAGCTGATGGAAAGGTAGCCTTGTTGAAATTCAAAACAAGAATGTGCAAGGTTTGAATTGTTTTCAGTATCATAGCAAATTAATTTGGAGATGTTGTGTCAGATAGTTCCCATTCAAGTTAACTCACTGCTTGCAGTGTTTTGGCTCAAGCTAAGACCATCTGGAGTTCTTGTCATGGAAAAAATATTAGGACCATTCTGGTGGGAACAAAGTTATGTTGCTGTTCCATTTGATATTAGTCAACATCCAAAGCTTCACTTTCTAACAAGTCTACTATTTTTATCTTTGATATTTGAATGTTTAACAGCATCAAGTATTAAAGCCACTGTCTCCTCAAACTGTTCTATCCTCTCAAATAACACCATCTCACCTGGTATTCCTTGTAAACTGTATGATTGTACATTGAATTTGCTTGAGTGCATCAATAATTATGTAAAAAGTATTTCAAATTGGATACACGCAAAAGTATTTTAGTCATAAATACAGTCCCACTTTTCTAGTTATTGAGGTTGAAAACTGGATATTATGCTTGGCAGTTGATAGCGACAAAGTTGCTATGCATGGATCTGGATATGGCTTGAAGAGCTTGGATTATTTATCAGAGGAGCAATAAATGGATTGAATGGATATATTAGCAATGCAGTTGAAGTTAACAGTCGTATATTGATATCTCTTGAATTGGAGCCATGTCTTGCTTGATATAAAAGAGTAAACCACCACCCAATTTAGGAATTTGAATAGACTTTAGCAATTGTATTGCTGATTGCAAAATTAGCACTCCCATTAACATGCAAGAGCGTAGTCATAATTACTCTGATGGAAGTGGCAAAAAAGCAGATGGTCATTTTTTAAATATACCTCCTTAAAAACATCAGCCACATTTCTCAAGTTCAGATGAAAGAAAAAAATTGTGACTAGTGATTGATGAAGTTGGTTGTTCACAAAGTTCGCTTCGACCACCTTATACATGATTTGGAAATCCTGATCGAGGCCGTCTTGCAATATAACCTATAGGAGTACTTGTTGTGACACACTATTCTTGTTTGCATAACTCAAATTTGTAGGAGCTTCTTAAAAGTCTCCAATAATTATGCAAAGTACACCTCCATGACAATGTATTAAGAATCAAAATTTCCTGTCAAGTCAGTTTTATTGCAGCCAATTGTTTGTTAAAAAAATTAACCCTCTTCTCCTTAGTGAAGCAAAAGCCAATGCATAGCTTCTCAAGTAATTTACTTCATCTGTGGGGGTTTACTTAT
The DNA here is from genome assembly GCA_903798295.1 of Fraxinus nigra. NCBI lineage: Eukaryota > Viridiplantae > Streptophyta > Magnoliopsida > Lamiales > Oleaceae > Fraxinus > Fraxinus nigra. Next base: position 9,038 of record CAIGRH010037683.1, on the reverse strand, counting down.
CGAAAGAATTCTAACCAATCTAACAGACAAGAAACATGCTCTCAACAAAGTTCGCGTCTAGGCTAACTGGTATCAACATTATCGTGCATACAACCAAAAAGGAAGATGAGAACAGAGGAAAGATCTTGAACGGGGGAAAGAATGGGAGCGCAGCTAAAACACTTTCATTATATAGCACTCAAACTTGCATACCTCAACANGGGTTTACTTATCGAAAGAATTCTAACCAATCTAACAGACAAGAAACATGCTCTCAACAAAGTTCGCGTCTAGGCTAACTGGTATCAACATTATCGTGCATACAACCAAAAAGGAAGATGAGAACAGAGGAAAGATCTTGAACGGGGGAAAGAATGGGAGCGCAGCTAAAACACTTTACTTATATAGCACTCAAACTTGCATACCTCAACAACTTCAATTTAATATATTATCTCCCTAGCATGTGATCATAAACATAAGTATTTTATGTCACATAAAGGTCATCATGCTTTAAGAGCATATGAAGATCAAGATGACATTTGCAACCATAACTGCCAAGCAATGTTTAAGAGATTTAACGCTAAAACAAACACCTATGTGTAGTCTAATGCCCTTATCCATTACTCAGTAGCACAGTATTTAGTTAATAAAGGAATACTTGGATAAAAATGTATACTGCAGTATTCATTCTAGCTTTTCTTAAAAGCTTTCCTACAGTGGCTGAAACTTCAGATTTTTTCTAACCCATTCTTACTACCTTGTAACAGAATCTTTAGCAACAATCTTGCAACACTCATGCTTACTACCATCATGAATGCATATCTACATCCAAGCAGATATGAGAATTTTTCTATACAAGTTCACAATTGCGTATGGCTGGTGAAATGACATTCACTGTAAATGAGTGGCCCATCTTTGCTAGTGACAAATATATCAATCCTCTTTCAGAAAAAGTGCTGCCTCGTTGGGTTCAATACATTAGCATTTCATTCATCGAAAATTCGATTGAAATACAGAGCTTGTTTCGCGCTGGTAGAACCAAGGGTGTGACTTTCAGGAAGTGTTTAATTTTTACAGGTATCGAGCTCTCATTTCTCAAGATTGCAAACATAACAGAGCCTGATTCATAGATGGTAAAAATGAGACATGATAACCTTTCAAAATTATTCATACGACACCATTCCATAGTGGAGAAGTAACAGAGTATTATGAATGTAAAATCAAAGTGTGCCTTTTAGGACCTTCCATACGATTCTGTGGTATAGCATTAAGAAATCTTTGCAGATCTAATCATTTTGTTCAAAACGTAAGTGAGGCCTAATGCTAATGCTAACGCTTATTGAGTGGAGAGTATATTATGCAGTGGAAAAATTGGATTATTGAGATAAAATTGAATGCCATGCCCCTAAAAAGACGGATTGCATTGGGAGAATAGGTAGGCCTTGTTAGTGGCACATCATCAGGAATGGATTCAATCAACGGATTCCCCTGGCCTCCTGGATTCACTGGGTGAGTGGAAGACATTGAGAAGGGCTTATGTTCATTGGATGAAGAGTTAAATATTACATAGTATCTTGCTTTTTCTTTTTTGTTTTTTCCTTTGGAGTGGAAGACTGATGTATTTGACTGATTTTTTATATTTTCTTAAATAAGTGATGAGTTAGACTGAAGAAGGTATGATGTTGCTTCTTTGTATATGCTTCTAATATTCTGAATCACCAAGCTGTCTTGAATTGCTATAGATTCCATAGAACCGATAAAAAATGTACATATGCAGGAAATGGCATAAAAATGGTACCAAAAGGCAATTAGACAAAGATCAACAAAACTAACCGCCTTCGCAAACTCAATCTTAAGTGGATTGCCTGCCAGAACAAAACCTTGGAGCTCTCTTACTGCGAGAAAAGCATCTTCATCATTTCTATAGTTAATGAAAGCATAACTACGACCCGGTTGAAATGCAAGACTCTCAAGATCCCCGAACTTGAGAAAGTGATGCGCCAAAGCATTCTCTGTTAAGTTGTGCGAAAGATTTCCAACCCAAAGGTGTCTCGATGGGGGGTTGTTTCCCCGACCATGCTGCGATTTCTCTTCAGATTTTGCAGGGTAATCCCTACGAGACCTGCCTCTTCCTTCTCTACCACTCTGTAAAAGGAACACACAGAATCATGCACATTAAATGAACATATTTGCAATCTTACATACACAACCTCAGTAGATTGTCCTGTTAGCTACTTAGCACAAAAGGTGAAGATATCAGAATGGCAGTAACATTTTACTTCAGTAAACATAAAAGTAAAAAGAAAAGGCACACGACAAGGAATTTGAAGAAATACATTATCATGAATCGGAGAAGTATAAATAAAAATATAAAACAATTTCATGATTTTCAGACCGCGATGATACTGAAACTAACATCAAACAGCTAAGACTAGTCTTTACCTCTACCCAAAAGAAAATCAACAAACAAAAAAGTATTATTGGTGCCCTGACGAATAATCCCACGTCAATTTCCTCGAATTAATACGCTCATAAGAAATAAATTCCAGTACAGAGAAGTCAACCACAAAAATTCAAAATCAGAAGATCATAAAAAGAACTGACCATTTAATCTCAAGTATAAATTCACTTGAAGAAGATAAAGAAAGGTCTTTGAACTCAGGACAAAAGCTTCCGCTCTACCTACATCAACAGAAAGAAATCCTGCCAATGTATATGATATATAATTATTCTGAAACAGGGGGAATTAAAATGCCAATCTAGCGTTGTGAACGGAGGGATTGGGGATTAGGGATTAGGGTTTGGGTTTTGGGGCGAGCGGTGGCAATTGAGACGACATATCAAAAGATAGCGTGGGTCCTACCCTAACCTTACGGCAGCCTGTTATTCCAAAATTGCACCATCCGTCCCCACATTTAAAACCAAGTAAGTTGGTTCGCCCCAAGCTTTGAGATGAAGCATGGCGATCCTTAACATCCTTTTTTAGTGCTTCCTATATTGATCATTAGTGCATGCTTGGCAAAGCTTAATTATAATCTGAGTTGGTCAAATATATTCATTATATAACATGTTGCATGACTCATAAGTCATATCTAACTATCCTTGTATTATCTCAACATTATCCATAGTTTATAAACACTTAAAAACATTATCAAACGTATTATTACTGTTAAGTAATTATAAATTGAGTCCAACATAATATATGAATAAGTGAGTAGTAAATTTGTGAGTTTTACAAAATGTGTAAATAAAATATAATTTAGACTTTGCCCCGTGAATGTGGTCTCGGGTTGATTGCCTTGCTCTTCCTACGACCACCTAGGGACCTTCCTCGACAAGACTTCAAATGTGCGAATTTGCTGATCCATGAGTGGCTAAGGTGGTCATTGAAAAAGAAGTTCAAGAAGTCAATCGATTTGCCAAGGAGTTGTTAACTATAATGCACTTAATCTATTTTTAGTGCTTTCATTGTTATAGTCAACACAAATGGCAATGTTGGTGTTAACAAAGTACAAAAAGGACACGATATTAAGGAGGAGCGAAAAGGATGGGAACATGTTTGTCACTCAAGGAGGTGAGAAAGATGAGGTACAAGCCAAATCCTAAGCTAAGTAATCTTAAGAGACATCCATTACGAGCTAGTAGCATATGGACGACCATCTTATTTGATAATAGTTAGTGGAAATGATCGCCTAATTTCTATTGGGCTTGTACATTTGAAGTGAAAATAGTGATATTCAATGCACCGGGTGGACTTTGTAGGGCAAAGAGTGTACATATAGATCTTGTTTTCATTCTTTAACTCTTCATAAATATTTTATTGAAATTAAATATTTTTACCCATTTTTTTAATAAAATAAACAATCATGCTACATGCACATTATGGTTGACAACAAGTTTGACATTCTTCCATGTGGTAGCAATCCATACCATTAATTTGAAACACATTTATCTAATCATTGTTCATATCCTTTTCACCTAAAGGGAATGTCATCATTAATATCAGGCCATATTTGGTACACATTAAAATTTTCATTTTTATTTTTCTACTTATTTTCAACAACACATTATTCAATAAAATAATATTTTCCATCATATCAATAATTTTTCCTTCTTTTTCAACCACACATTTTCCAACAATCTACTATTCCAAAATACATTATTCCAAAATAATGTATCTCAAACACACCATCAATCAAGAATGTACAGCTTAATTGTAAAATAATTCATGTTCAAGTATATGTTAGTAGAATTTTTGGTGTTTTGACTCTTCAATCAAGGGTTGAAGACCAACTCATTCATTTCTAATAAAAGTGGCGACCAACTTGCGACTTGGACAATAGGTTGGGGTTTATTGGGACAATTTCACTGTACATTCGTCTAAATTATAAATTTATGGAAGTTTCAAAGATATCCTCTATTTCGACTTTAGACTAAAGGTATAATAAATATATTTTAATTCAAATCAATGTCAACAATTAATTTTAATCATATATTTATTGGACAAAATTTTAAACCACACATTTCATCAAATTTTATTAAAATCTATTAAAAATCTAATTGTAATCCCTACCAGATGGAGTTGAGAAATTCTTTGTTTAACCTTGCAAATGACAAATTCTTAGTAGTCATTAATCGCTAGATTCTTGCAAATATAAAGTATCGTAGCTAGGTAATAAAGTAGCTAATAAAATATGGTTTGAAAACTACGTACTTAGGGCCCGTTCGGTAGGGATTAAAATCAGATTAAAATTGAAAAACTAGTCTTTATTGTTGACTTTTATTAGACGAGTGAGACTCAAAAACGATCATATTTCAATTTTAATCTCTACTGAACGTATAAAGTGATTGACTCATCTATACAAATTGGTTTAATGATCGCAATTAAACTCTGATACCACTTGTTGGAAAAATATTTAGGGCCCGTTTGGTAGGGATTAAAATCAGATTAAAATTGAAAAACTAGTCTTTATTGTTGACTTTTATTAGACGAGTGAGACTCAAAAACGATCATATTTCAATTTTAATCTCTACTGAACGGTGCCTTAACATAGTTTTAATTAGTACTAACTCCAATCAATAGCAATTTATGAATTATAATTTTATAAATAAGTATCTAACTAAACTAATGAGCATCTATGAAACATAAGTAAAATTAATTAAAACACACGTCAAGACTTTGAATTCCCTAAATTAATTCATATTATTACGGCAACACATATTTATTCTTGTTGATTATTATTCCTATTTTATTTAACAATCTCTCGAGTAGAATTAAATTTATCCACTCATCGAACATTTCTGTAAAATACGAACATAAAAAAAATACATTACAAACACTAGAGCACCCATTGATATCATGTAAGGCATGGTAGTAAAACTCCATCCCTTATCGAACCTTTAAAAAATTGTTATTTTTTGTTATTATTTCTCTCCAATTTCACCATCTCCTTATTTGCCCAGAAACCAAGAAATAATCTTCAAAGTATGAAATTATTGTTTCTTGCCTCTTGATTCCTCTCTACAATATAATGCACTTGTTTTCTTCTGTAGAGGCACTGCAATCTCAGTCCTCAGAGCCTTATGACGTGTGATTTCACACCTATAATTTTGAGGTTGACCCCTAATTTTTTTTCTTGATTAGGCTTAAGTCCTTATATAATTTTGGTCCTTCGTCCAATTTGATCCCTATACTTTATAATTCTTCCCTTTTACACCCTTGTTTGCTCGATTTTCACTTCTTTTCATCAAAAGTCATTCAAACACGATTTTATCCCACGAAATCAATACTTAATCAAATTAAGTAGTAATCTTATCAATTGACTCTCAAAGGTCCACTTTTGACCACCCGAATAGGTATAGAAACCATACCACTTATCATGCATCAATTATTTGGTATACAAATCCACTTATGATTAATATGGAAAAGTAGTTTACAATATTTATTAAATAAAAAAACTAAAATTTCGTCAATTCTACTATTAAGAACGATTTAATACTCCTTAGAGAACGTGTACTTAATATTTTCCGTTTCAAAAAAACACTCATCATATCTAAAATTTCTAGCTTAGTTTGTTGCTGATGAGTCCCTCGAGTGAGCCGACTAAAGCTAAAATAGTGCATAGCAAGCAAAATATTTTGAAAGCTTGAAGAAGTGTCCACGTTCCTGTCCAAGCTCGAACGTTGTTCTGTGCAAGGTACATCTCGACTGGAAAATATATAGCCAAAGGCCAGAAATTTAAAGCACCAAGAACTCCTAAAACTTGGTTGAAGTAAGGAAAAAGAATAGCCAGCCCTGTTGTAGAAGCAACATAAGCAGTTCTGAAGCACAGTCGAAGAAGATTCAACTTGAAATCCGGCAGTAGTGGGAGCTTAATTCTGCGTTCTTTATTTACGAATTCGCTATCTGGATGCTTATTTGAAATCCATCTCTCAGCTACTGCAAATAATGGCTGACTGTAGATCTGCAAAAGCAAAAACATATGCAACAGAAATCATAATCCAAGGTAACAATAACCTATAAAGTTATTTATATACTTTGTTTCTGTAAGCATATGAAACTATTAGCTACTTCTGATGTAAAGATTTAACTAAAGTAAAAGTTTGGGGATACATGAAAGACCAAATTTTTGGGATTAATACAACCATCGTGTATACTAATCATTTCTGATTCAAAAACATTGTAAGAAAACATAATATCTTCGCTACTGTTTTCAAAACACTGCTGGCCAGTTTGGCAAGATTTTACTTTCGCTCTTTGTAGAAGAGCTTCCTTATAAGGAAGCCATCTCGGGCAGCTTCCTCTAAACTCTCTTTTAAATTATCCAAATAGGACAAAAAACAGCTTCTTATTCTTAAAAGCATCTTTTAACTCTTCAAAAACCCTGCCAAACGAGCCCTGAAACTATGCATAGCCTAAAAGGAGATGCTTGCACAATCATGTGAATAGGGCCTAGTACCTGATATCCTCCCACAAGATGAAGAACTATGCAAGCATTGGCAAAGTCCACAAGCCAGTAGGGCTCATAAAATCCAAAGCCCGTCAATAGATTTCCAGGTGCCTGGCTGCCGAAAGCAGCATATCCGAAACATCCACAGCAGAGAAAGAAGATTGTGGTAATAAGTATAGCTGTAGCTGATGCCTTCTTCATTGTCTTGTTCTCTGGTGGCGGTGCCTTTAGAGTATCCTACATTTGCACGTTCATTTTTCATTAATTTGCTCGGGTTTTTTTATTGCAAAATCAAGAACAGAAGATAGATCTCAGAGCATGTCATGTAGGTATCAAGTATTATTTTCTCACCTGTATGTCCAGAAGAATTACGTTGTAGGTGAAAGCAAAAGCAATATCTCCAATTGCTTGTGAGGAGAGCCATACTTTCTGAACCGTTGTAGCTGTAGATACTCCAGTAATATCTCCCTTGATTTCTCCATTTTCTGCATTTTTCATCTCGAAATGCTAAGTATAGGAGTAAATGTATATTGATCCAATAACATCGTATGAAGTACTTTGTAATACTGATTTCCACGGTGAGCATATAGAACTCAGATTTGCATTTTTTTTTCCACTAAAGTTAATTATATCAATATGTAAGATATTAAATTATGATCCCCACATGTGCTTGTTACGGTGTGAACCCAAAGACAGAAATGTCGAATTAAAGTTACCTACTACTTTTGCGAAACCGAGTGCGAGTCCAATGAAGGTATAAGCGAAGGACATGATCGCTGCAACTATTGAGAGCAGCTCCATGTTGTGGAAGTCAGGTATCTGAGAGAATAGTACCTGTACAACTCCAAATAGCAACATAAACATATTTTGACCATATTCACATGGAGCGTTGTGCCCTTCCTTGTGGTAGCAATTTGATTTCAGAATTGCCCTAAACCAAAAACAAATCACCATCTACAATTATTATGTGGAGAGCCCGAAAATTTATACAGGTTGCTACTTGCTAGTTCTGTGGGTACACAGCCAAATATGCCAAGTAAAGAAATATGTTGATACTGAGTAATAGGCAGAAACACCATGGAGTGCCTTGTCGCTAAAAGGACATTATGAATGCATTCAAGAGGAAAAAATACCACCGGTGAGCAGTGCAACATATTTAGTAGATTAGATGGTAATGATAAATGCTAAAAATGTAGATTACTAATATACTCGTTTTTATGGTTTTGACTGCAAAAGCAGCAAATTCTAATCTCTGAGAGTAAATCAAACTGAATTGGTAAGTTCTTCCATTTCAGTTGGGTGACAACAGCATTCAGAGCATAACCAATTAACAATTCGAGGATTATCTTAAGAATCTTACAAATTTGTTTATAGAACTTACTGTTGGGTTTTGATACCCAATAAATTTCAGTCAATGATATTAAACAGTTTAGAATATATTTTATAAGCCTTGGCCGATGAGTGAAATACTTATCAATGCAATCAATTTATATGCTCGATCGGAAAGCAACGTGGACTACTAGTAGCAACTTAATTTGTTAATGTTGTCTTGGCCCAAATTCACTTATAGGGTGACTTTCTTGTGTATTGGCCCATTTCCTTGTGTCTTAGCTCAATTGATGATATAACCTAACCTATAGATACCCATTATCATAGTGTTAGAAACGTGCGTGCTTTGTGTTGTGAAGAAAAAATTGTCGCTACTTCTCATCTTCTTCTTTGTGTCTTTTGCCTCTGTTGTTTCTCTTTGCCTTTGTGGTTTGCAAATCACCACCATAACCTTGTCCCTTTGTGGGTGAGAGAGGAAGAAACCAACCATAAGTGAATACAATTTATGAGTCGGAGTTTTAATTAATTGTTTGATATCGATTGGTAAGTTGAAACTTAGCCCGAATTCCACAAATTCAAGGTCAATTCTGCAACAAATGGTATCAGAGCATTAAGGAGGTGGATTGGGCTCCAAAATCTTACCAGATTCTGATCCAAAACAAAGCAGAAATCGGCTGAAACAAACTATCCAAAAAATTTCCCAAAAATGGGACCTGCAATTAGGGGTGGGCAAAAACCCGCCCGACCCAACCCAACCCCGACCGGGTTGGGTCGGTTTTT